>JAVHNF010055920.1:7289-23815 GCA_034783455.1 Micropsitta finschii
CTGGCACAGGGTGCCCAGAGAAGCTGTGGCTGCCCCATCCCTGGCAGTGTTCAAGGCCAGGTTGGATGTGGCTTGGACCAGCCTCTAGTGAAAAGTGTTTTGAACCACTCCTGTCATTTCATGCATTCACTAACAGCCTTCAGCTTCCCCAGGCTATGCAATGGAATGGCATCAGCTCAGCAGCTGAGTTCTCAGATGGGGAAATGAAGAACACAAGTCCTGCAAAGCAGCACCCACAGGACATGGTGGGATGCAGGGCTCTCGTTTTAAAGATTTTCACAGCAAGAGCAGATTTCCTCCCAACAAAAGGATAATGCTTTTGTTATTGCCAGGCTTACAAATGTAGCCTGTGAGTCAAGCTGTGACCTTTCAGGATGATGCAAGGTCAGCAGTACTAAATCAAACGCTGACACTTCAGTGATTAATCCCACAAATAAAACCATTTCTGCTTGGAAATGCAGGAGAGAGGAGTGTGGGATCTCCTCCTGCTCTGCCTTGCTACAGCTGAACTCTGGGTGCAGTTAGGTCCTACCAGCTCTCACAGGAAATGTGGAAAGGCCTGGGCAAAGGCTGAGGATTCAGGTCAATAGCAGCAGATCTACCATTACTACGGCATTAAAGAAGGAGAGGCTAATGAAGGCAGGAGGAAACGTTCTCCTATTCATATGAAAACTGTGTTCCTTTTACAGCTGTCCCTGACAGATCCCATCTTCCCTCCCCTCTGTCCTCCTCTGACATCCTCCCTGATGCATTTTCCCCTAAGGGAAGTGTTAATTTTTCCAGCACAGCCAACCCAGCTCCCATCAACCACATCAATCCCTGCCCTCCTCTCTGTGGGTCTGCTGCTGGCCCCTTCCCTCCACCAGCACCGCATGTACCCAGCTGAGGTACAGCACCAGAGCCCTTCACACCACTGTGGCTGCTGAAGCTGCAGTAACCTGGCACAAAGTGCCATGGGGCTGCCATAAAACCAGAGCACCTTTACCAGACTGCAACGGTGACATCTGCCCAAGGCTCCAAAAGGTGCAACTGTGCAGAGCTTTCCTTGAGCTGACTTCTTCTAAAGTATAAAGTAAGTCCTTCCTTTGAGCCATTAATAGCAATGAAATCCATTCTCAGAATGCAGATCTCCAGAGCTCAACAGTGAGTGCATCCAATTTGATTTGCTGCCCAGAATGTAACATCTAACGCTGGTATACTGACACAAAAAGCATCATAGCTGCCAACTGTGTGCTCTTGCTACTAGAGAATCAACAGCACTTGGACTTGGGGACTTCTTTATACTACTCCATAGCCATTCAAACCTGTTTTTTCTGCCTCTATAATACTAAAGAAAGGATCCAGACCATTGATTCTGTATTACTTGCACAAATCTCAACTGATTTGCTGGCTCCTTGTCCTCCACAGATACCACGGCATAACAAACAGAACATGAATCAAAGTGTTGCAGGGACAAGGAAGCTTTCTTGCCATGCACGTATTTTGCCTATAACTTAGATGAACGATGGTAAGGCAGTAGCACCAGTACCTCGCCACAACCCTGTTCTGTACTCACAGAATTCCCTGAAATCATGAGAAAATATTCCACTTGGATTTTTCAGAAGCCAAATTAAAATCAGGTTATTACAAATAATTACATTTGGGAATACTTCTGTTCTTGAGCCCTTTAGCTTCACATTTCCAAGTCTTTCTACACAGCCACAAAACAGATGTGCTCATTTTTAAATTAAAGAAAAAATAAACCAGATTCTTGGGAACTGAGGGAACACAAAACAAAACCCCCGGTGTTGGGAGACCAGCAACAACATTCTGAGAGCTGAGAAAGCTGCAATCTGCCCCACTGGTCAGACTGGAGAACAGTGAAGAGTCTCTCCTCAGGAAGCCTCCATCGCTGAGCTCTGCAGCCCTGATGTGGGAATCAGCTACACTACAACCTCAAACCAAAACACTTCAAGAACTTCCACGTAGGATGTGTTTAAATCTGCTTAAGCGAGAGTATTGGTCTAATTCCTCTGTAGGTGCACATTAAGAATGTTCCTCTCCTTCCTGAGAGCAATAGAAAAGTTGGGTGACAAAAGAGAAGTAGCAATTTCTGCAACAGAGAAAGGGAGAAGCAGAAAGTGTCTGGCCATCCTCTGCTCCCTCAATAAGCTCTGAAACCCTACAGATTGAGCAACCCAAGAGGAAGCCCCAACACAGAACTGATGCTAAACCTCAGGAGAACTTCCCAGAGATGGACAGGCCCTGACCAGTAGAAAGGCCAAGACCTGTCAATACGCATGGAAACAAACTGAAGCTCTTAGAAGGAATGTAAGTTATTCCACAACAGTGACAATACCTCTGGATGGGAAAGCTCCCAAACTGGGGCATCCCTGATCCATTGCTCCTAAAGCCTCCAATAGGAAGCCAATCTCTTGCTAGCTGTGTGTCCTGGCTCTCTTCCATGTTCCTCTGCTTCTGGCACTTCTGCTTTTCTTTTGCCTCTTCACACCCTCTCCCATCTAGAGTGGAAACAAGGGAAGAACAGAAAATACTAGCATGGTAAGAAAGGAGAACTGCTGGAGCTTCATGGCAGCAGAGATTTGGGGCAGTGATTTCAAAGGATCTCAGTTCCTTTGCTCTTCTCTCATAACTAAAGTTTTGTATTTCTTTTTGTGGAAAGTTTCACTGGAGAAAACAGCCAATGACTGAAGTGTGAAAGCCCAGTAACCCACACAAACTGGGCCCAGTAACCCACACAAACTGGGCCCAGTAACCCACACAAACTGGGCCCAGTAACCCACACAAACATCGCCAGCACCACTCTATAGTCTAACAAACTACAGGTCCTTGGCAACTTACTTACACCTTGTACTTGGCTCATGCCAGTTCTCTGCACTTCACTCAGGACATGGACAAGGAAAGGGTTTTTCCTCCCCTGGAGAACATTTCCACTCTAGGGTGAGATCTAATCAGAAAGCCTCGGTAATTAAGAAAATCAAATTAAAAAAGCCAAGTCCAATTCTTACTTGCTTCTTGATTCTTCTGTTCCAATACTGAAGTCAATGCACACCTTCCTCCTGCAAATGAATCCAAGCCTCTAGTTCTAGGGGACAGAAACATGAAATGGCAGCGCGGGCCTTGGACAACACAACTGATATGACTTCTGGCCGCTCAGACTGGATTGCTGTATTGCTACCCTGATTTCCAGGGGTGTTAACAACCCAAGCTGAGCGTGGACCTGAGTCCCTTTGGGAGCAGCATGCACGTGCTGTGAAACAAACAGCAAAGTGTCTCCCAGTCAGACTGGTAACAACCAACACAAGCCTCAAAACAAGAAACCCATTTTAAGAAGTGCACTCCACTAACTTCTTCCTTTTCTGTGTTTCTTTTCTGTAAGAATAACAAAGCTCTTTTATCCTGGTAAGCATATTATCCAGCACATCCATGCAGGAAAGAGCAGAACTGAAACAGCAAGCATTTAAAAATTAACACATTTATTTAATCCTCTTCTACACAAATAAAGTTTTTAAGATACATGCTTAAGATAAGATTCTTTTTTTCTTTTAGAATTCCAACCCCCAGTTTAAGACACCATCAGTCTGGTTTAGAGCATCCAAAAATCAAAGCAAATGAGTTTCACTTCTGTCCAAGCTGATTAAAAGGTATTAAAAGACAATGCTGGAGATGAGATACACCTGTATGATCTCTGTATGTGTCCTGTGCCAATGCCTAGCTGACTCAACCACAGCTGGTCTTGTTATACTATGCACTTACTCAGCAAAAGAGACTCCACCAAAGCATGCTTAGACAGAGGATGGGAGGTGGAAATGATGTGACTTTCTTTGGCCTCACTGGACCTCTGTGGTACAGCCCATATGTTCTGCCTCAATCCATCCTCCCATGTCTACGAGTACTACGCAAAGGACAAAGCTGCTTTAAATAAGCAGCACTTTTAAAATTAATAATAATTAATTGCGTTAGTCTCCGATCTGTGAAAGCTGGACCATAACATTTTAGCTTAGAAATTTCTGAAGCCACAACCACTGACTACTATAGCAACAAAATCACCAAGAAACCATAATCTGGTCATACTCTGAAACTATGTTCTGCTGCATGTCTCTGTGGCACAAATGTCAGCCCCCCTCCTGACACTCAAGTGACATTTAAACCACATTCTTTTCCAGTATCTCAGATCAACAGGTATGTTGTTATTCTCTGTTCTTACCTGATTTTTAAGCATTGGATATCTTGACGTTATCTACCAGAATCCCTTCATGACATTTCCAAATACCAACAATAGGAAGCTAGATTAAGTAACAGACACTGTAACTGCTGGAAATGAGAGTATCTGCAGCAACAGGGGAACCTTGCACACACACCAGTTGACTTGCTCCCTGTTTCTCCCTGTCAAACCAGAGTGTGGTTACAAACAAGCCTATGTCAAGTTTGTAGTGCTCAGTACTAGTGCACTCCAATGAAATGCAGTTAGCAAGTAATGGAAACGTCTTACCCAGGATTGCTGAGAGCACACAGAGTGTCAGGCAGTGGGTGAGAATGATCTAGCTATGTACTGCACCATCAGCTGCTGCCCTGCAGACCAGGTACAGCTCACTTGTTCCTAACTGCATGTGAGAGACATACAAGAGTAAACTGTCAATTAGTTAATTAGTTTAATTAGTGGAAAATTGTCTTTAGGTTTGTGTGAGCCGGGAATTGCCTCAAGGCATTCCCAACTCAGTACCAGTAACAACACACAACTATGGCTCTAACAGCCACTGTAAGAGTCTGAGTAAGAGTTTTTCCAACAGAAGCACGCACGACCCCTGCACAAAGGTAACGTAGAAAAGGCAGGAACCAAAGGAAGCTGAACAGCAACCTTAACTGGAAGACAGACCATTACTGATACCACCTCCCTGAGTACACGGACCTTGAGTTTTCCTTTCAAGTAGAACTCCAGCAGCACTGCCTGCTGAGTGAGAACCCTACAACCCCAGTACAACCAAAAGACGTATCTAAAATCTCTGCTACGCTCATTTCTGTAGTTCCAAAACTGCTCCTGTTTAAACAAAAGGGCAGCACTCCTCTGCTCGTGACAATACTACACCCCTGTAATACTCTGATAGCCTGCCTGCGAACACTATGAATAAATGACCCGGACAGACACCCAACCTGTCACATTCCGCTGATGGCAAGAATTCCTGAGCAGGAATTAGCAGCAGTTTAACAGCCAGCTCCTGCAGTGACATCACTGGGGTTGTCCATGGAAGAAAGGCAGCTGCAGCCACTGCCTGCCCCCCTCCAGTGCCTCCCTGCCCCAACCCCTGCTCCTGCTGCCTTTGGAGGCACTGCAGAGGAGCCAGCTTCAACCTGGCTCCTCCTCTTTCGCCCCTGCATTTATACAGCATTATCATTGGAAAGTATCAGTTGCAGGAAAGGAAACACTGAAATCTACCCAGAACCTGCTACGGTGCAAATACACACTATTGAGAGTGGTGAGGGAGATCCACTGAAACTGCCAAGTAGCAGGAAAACGCATTTCTTCTCTTTGTATTACTTCCAAAGTAATAATGGAAAATTACGCCCAGACCTTTTCCTTCCCCCATGCTGTCCCACACCTCCTTCCTCCAGACCAGGGGTGAATTAAGAAAGCTTTATAACAACAGAACCTCTACAAAGGCCTAATCACAATTCTTTCATTCATAAATAGCTTGTGTAGAAATGTGGCTCTCCTGTTTTAAGCAAGCATCAGCATCAGTGATTTCAGTGACCTGAAGGGATAAAACACACACAGCGTGGTTACTCACAATGGGCAGGCTGCCTTAGGTCATTAAACCCCCTCAGCCCCTTCCCCCTCATGAAAAAACAAAGCTGCAAGTACTAAAGGAAAAGCCAAGAGCCAGTTTAGGAAACGGGCAATTCAAACACCCGGTGATGTCATCTCATCCCTGCACTGCCTGAGTCACAGGTTCCTGAGGAAGTGGGAACACCTACAGCATTACTGTATAAAAGTACGGAAACCTGGAAAAAGTTTGGAAGCATGAAATGAAAATAAAAAGACATAGACAAACCAAAACCTCCCAGCAAAATCACACCCACATTTGTAGGGCTCCCTGCCTCTTACACCAGTCTGAAAGAAGAGAAATTAATGTGCGTGTCCATCAGCATCTCTCCTTTACAGGGAGGCACTGAGCACCAGGGTGGGAAGGAGATATTCATGGGGACAGAACACATAGGGAAGGGACACTGATTTACTAGCTGTCAAAAACCAGAGCTCAAAGGCACTCTGTGGAGTGGACCAGGCCTGGAACCTCCACGGCCCTGGCCTTTCTTCCCAGCCTAGTGACAGGAGGTGGAAGCAATCCGAGCAGTGTTTCTTTGCGCAGTTTTAGCCCGTACTGGTTTTGATTTAGATCGTAAAATCATGGCAGAAACGAGATTCCAGCTTGCATTTCCAGTGCAGCAGCTCCCGCAGTGCTGCCTTGCAGGAGGCATCCACTGCAAGTTCTGTGGAGGGGGCACACATTAGACCAAAAGGGAAATTGAGGGAAACACTACTGACCTCCTCCGTGTGAAGGAAACCAGAGCAATGCCTCTCCTTTGTTAGTTACGCAGCACACAGTAGTATTTCACTAACAAATCAAACAATGAATCATTCTGCTGAGATCTTGCAAAAATCAAATGTCCTGGTGCCAAAACACAAGCTGAAGTTACACACAAGCCTGAATTTTTGGATACGCCAGAACTACTGAAGCAGCAATCCACAGCCAAAGAATGTAAGAACAGAAAGTGACTGTATGGGAAAGGAGAGAAGTTACAAAAGGCAATTTTAAGAAGCCTGTGCTTTTGATTTGCAGCAGTACAACACTATGTATGCTGCTGTCTTTTCCTGTTAGCTTACTAAAACATTTTGTTAAGGGGTAATTTGAAATTTTCAGCATTTTAAATGAAATCCACATGTGCATATGACCTTCACTTCCAGAGGCAAAGTCCATTGTACTTTATGTCAATGTCCTATATAAACATCTATTCAAAGATCAAGAGGACACAGGCATTTAGACAGCTACAGCGGATGGAAAGTCAGTGTGTACTCCATGCCAGTCAGGAAACATAACACACTTGGTTTTAGGACTCCTGATTGTCCCTTTTATCCCCAGGTCCAAGGCAGCATTGGCAAGGAGCTACAATGGCAAGGGAGCCCCGGCCTGATTAAACAGAAAGAAACCATGTTATTTTATTTGCAAAGTTCCAACAAACAGCCGAGGGGTTCTGAAGATCTCTTCAGACTGCCCTAAATAATTCCATCAGACTTGAAAAACAATGCTATGGTGAAGCTGGAACAGGCAGATAATGTTGTCAGCTACCGAGGGCAACAACCAGAACTTGAAACTACATGTGGCTGGAGTACTCATCTGCATCCTTATCCTGGGTAAGATCACCCATACTGGGAAATTAGGTGAAAATACTGCTGCCCTAAGATACAGAATACCTTAAGGTACTTAACATCATTGCTACTAGAGCTAATGCTATTAATTCTTTTGGGAGTAGGTTCAGTTTCCCTCCTGCAGTGCCAGTTTCCTTGGCCAGGTTAATATAATCCCCAAGTGACTCACTCCAAAGACTTCACTACGACCTGGACAAAACCCCAGTGGACTGGCTGGTGGAAGAACAGGAGTTGCTGAGTCTCAGCAGCTGTACTTATGAGAAAAGTGGCTACAAACTGGCACAAGCCATAGCCTATTTTGGTTAACTTTATACAACAACAATAGCCAAGAATACCTCAACAGAACAATGGGCCAGAGCGCAGACCAGTTTCTTTGACCCAGGATAACTGAGAATGAAAACCATAGATATTCTTTGCCAAGTACATAAATCCAATTTCCAGACATTTTTCAGTTGGGCAATTAAATATAAAGCACGGAGTCCTCTGTTCCATCCTGTCTGTCGATCACTGCTCACTAGGAAGAGCCACTGTTATCAGCAGGAGTGAACAGAAGCGGATCAATAAAATGAGAAAACACTATCAACAAATTGTTAGGGTTTTTGTCAAGTGCTGCAGAGACAAGAAAATTAACTGGTTTAGAAATTATTACACTGGATAGCTGAGGTGGTAATAGAGAGGCTATATTAACTGCAACCCATATATATATGTATACACATATATGTATAACCTGTGTGGGGCCTCAGTATTTTTAACTACTGCTAGGTTTCTGGAGAAGGTCCAGGCAGCTGCAAAAGGGAAAGAGAGCTGGAGCTGACATGGGACAGGTAGGTAGGGGTTTATAAGTTAGGAATTTACATACTGCTGTGACAGTCCCAAGTCCTTCTAATGTGGTATTTCTGTCTTTAAAAACAGTGAGTCCAGGTGCTCTAAAAGACAGAAAGTGCACAAGACTCTCCTGATGGGAAGTTTCATTTTGGCAGGATATGCATGAGCACAACATCTGCACTGAAAATTAAAAAAAGAAAAAATGAAAAAGAAGAAAAGGAATTAATAAAACCATGTCAAAAGATTCAGGAAAGAAAAAACGCTAACAGGCTCGGGATATCTTCCAGACTATGGTTCTTAGGAAGTCTGCTACAGTTTACCATATTACAAATACTTCTTTAATGGCTCTCTTTGGAGTATAAATGCTCATTTGCTTCTAAGGAAAGTATTACATTAGTATTAAAAAAAATTGGGAAAAGTACCAAGGAAAAATGCCCATCTGGCTGCTCATGCTCTCTTCAGCTTTTGTGTACTCTTAATGCGAAGTCCCAGCACAGCCAACCCCAGATCCAAGGGGTCTGCAGCACAGGAATGGCTATTGGTACTGCTGGCCTCTCATGGCTGGCACAGTGACAGGGAAGGCTGGCTATGTGTTAGCTTGCAACATATCTATTTTTTACAGGAATGTTAGCTATCCTTCCTATTCCCATAGGAACAGAGAGTCAGAATTCTCCTTGAACTCTTCAGATATGATTTTACTTTGAAAAGAAAGTATATAAATATATCCCCATGGCTTCTGTCATGGCTCTTAATGATTCTGTAAGGTAGAGTTGTTGTTAATCAACAGCAGGAAAGCTGGCATCAGAAACTTAGTGATCTTTTCACACATTACTGGCATTAATTAGAATCCTACACACCAAAGTCTTTTCTCAGTCACATCTCAGCAATCTCACTGTTTTTATGATTTGGCTTGAAAAAGAGGAAGAAAACTCAAAGGAAAGCTGGGATTTGGGTGAACTCTTCATGGCCCAACACTGTCCCAGAGTATGCAATGATGAAGCAGCTACTGGTGGATTCAGAAGTGCTGGGTTAATCTTAAGGATCTTTTCCTACCTAAATGATTCTATGATTCTATTACCAATTCCAATTAGACTAGTTAACATTCATTTAGAAGGAATTTCTTCAGTAAGAACAAAGGGAGAAACAAGTGCTATAATTATTCTACATGCACAGCATAAAGTTCAGAAATACATAAAACCCATTTCAGTAAGACCTTTCTATGACAGCACAGGTGAGAAATTAAAAGAAAAGGCTTATGTATAAAAAAAATCCTCAATTCTGCTAATACTTCTCTTGCACATATTTAAGGCGAGAAGCCAAATCTCATGCAAAGAAACAGAATTAGAAAGAACATTATACGGCAAGTGAAATAAGAATATCAAAGACGACAAAAAAAGGAATTTTAGCTTATGTCACAGGACATGATACCAAAGCCATACAGAACACAGGGAAAGGAAAAATAGTTTTCCAGGCTCAAGCTTAATGATTTTAAGGGCTGGAGCAATCACTACAGTTTCCTTTGGTGCCAAACTACCTATTGTGCCACTGACTTCTGCTGAAGCACCATCTCCCTTTAGATCTTGGGACTTACCAGCTTCCTAGGAATACAGATCCTATGGTTCCATTCCTCAGTGATTTTCTTAACCAACCTGTCTCGGCCATCCAAGTGCAATTTCATGGATGTAAGTGTAATTTTCAAATTTGTGCCCTTTCTCCCTTATAAAGCCCAGCATTGAAGGCTTGAGACTGAAACTAGCCCCATGCTCCATGCAATAGTCTCATGTGGACTAAATCACCTACTGGCTGCGATTCTGCTGGCTTTAATGGCACTGAGAAGGTTTACACAATATAAAGGGCATGCCCTAAATGAAACTTAATCCCACCCGGCAGTCCATGACACTAGGGAAGATTTCACAGCGGACTGTGAAAGCATGGATGAGAGCAAGTGAGGGCTTTAAATAAGAGAACTCTCACAAAATCTCAAGTTCTTCACTCTCTTGACTGCAGTACTATTCCATAACAAATTCTGGTCCCCAGCCAGCAGACACAGTGAAGGGAGGGGTGACATGAAGAAATATTCCAGTTAGTAGAAGTGTGAAAGCAAAACAGAGGCTATCATTCTGAGTTTCTGTAACACTGAGCACAAAAATGATGTCAACAGCTCTTTGTTAAGATCTGTGATCTTCTAAGATTAAATGCCCTCAGATGTGACATGCAGGTGTTACAACAGTTGCCTTCTGTGAGCTACAATCCCACCCACATAGCCATACAATGCCATTACACTTCTGTTGGATAGTTGAGGAAGATGAGTAGGTTCCTCTTAGGCTGTTCATTTCCCTCTTCCCAACACATTAGGTTTATTTGCGTTCTACAATGGAAGTTGGAGTTTGGGCTCTTCACTGATGCCTAGGAGGACGTGGCAACACAAGTCAAATTTAAGTCCTACCTCTCTCATGAAGAAAAGTAAAGATTGGCTTCTCCCATTAAACAGCAATAACTGGAGCTACAGAGTGTGCTGACATCCTGCTATTAGTGCACACAAGCCAGTAAATAAATGTTTTTATCCGTTAACAGTATTTGAAGGTGCATTCATTCATTTCAATGGATTTACATGATTTCTCACTCAGTAAATGCCTAGAAATTGTTTAAAAGCAAAGTAAGAACAATTCTGGTCTGCAAGGAGAAAGAAAACAACATTATAGTTAGACAACGGAAGTTATTCCAAGTCCAACTGAAGTGTTTCTGAGCATCAGAGACATCTGGGAAGCATATGTACAGGAAACCGCTCAGCCTGAGAGAGCTGTGTTACTGAAATTACAGAGGTAAGGAAACATTACATTAACCCTGAGTTTTGAACCTTTCAATCTTGTATCCTTGTGCAGTTAGATACTTTCAACGTAAAGCTACAGTGTGACTTCAACATGGCAAGTGCAGTTTCAGCTGTTTAAGAAATTATTAATGTTCATCTGCTTTCAGAAAGATGTCTCGATTTTAAGTTTTAGATAACCAGAAACTGCAAAGAGATTTTCACACACCAGGGCCAGCGACTCCAAGAGATAAAACTACACATCATTCCCTTTGAACTACCCGGTACTGATCCATGATTTGTGCTGGACTATGGCATGGCTAACAAAATGGAAGTCATTTGAGCCCATAACTAATTATGTACATTAACAAACTGCTTTTAAATGGCCATGGCATGTCATCAATCTTATTGTTCACTGCCTGACCACCAAATGAACAGTTTCCTTTGATTATTAATCTTTAAAAAAATATATTTCATTAATATATATTTTTATATTACAGTGAAGTTAGTTAATCACAACATTCCCTTAAGGCTTCTTAAGAAATCACATAAATAGAACAAATATGATAGTTAAAATAAATATAAATAATAGCTATTTCAGATACTTGATGCAAACCCCAGCATGTTTCAATAAATCTTTCATGACTGGAACATAGGAGTTGCAGATACCCTTGCTTTAGGCAAATGTGACCCACATCTTCTGATGTGGCAAAAGAGAGAAGCTGTGACATTATCTCCACCAAATATTCAGAGCTTACGTTAAGGAAGGTACCGAAAATAACTGGACTGACCAACTGATTTTCGTAACATATACAGGAAATAAAGACTGCTTGGCAGATACAGTAGTTTG
The DNA here is from genome assembly GCA_034783455.1 of Micropsitta finschii. NCBI lineage: Eukaryota > Metazoa > Chordata > Aves > Psittaciformes > Psittacidae > Micropsitta > Micropsitta finschii. Next base: position 19,194 of record JAVHNF010055920.1, read on the forward strand.
CATTTTTTCTGAGTGAGTTAGCCCAGAAAGCCCACAACAGAAAGCTATAAAAGGGATTTCAAATACTCTTTAAAACATATTCCAAGACAAAACCCAATAGATTCACTTTCAAATTTTGTCATAATGCATTTGGGTATTTCACAAATCCTTTTTTCTTAAGGTATCCTTTCAAGGCAAGGATTCTCAGAGTACAGTTTGTGCTCAGCCATAACCCCTGACGCCATTCCTGACACTGCAAAAACTGAAAAACTTCAAATCCAACCAAAAAGAACATCAGAATTGCTCTTTTGTAACACCTGCGAAGTGCTGAACGACGGCATCCAAGAACAGCAAAGTCGAAGAAACAATTTCTTATTTCAGTTAAGTATTTCTCTATGAGTTTTGACTTAATCAATGATCCATCCCCCAGAGCAATTTTTGCTATGTAACTGAGGCTTCTCTGTAAACTTCAGGGGAGCCTGATCACAGTACCAATGCATTTTGGTCTTTCCTGTGTGAAAATAAGTCAAACCACATTGTTTCCATAGCATGAAATTATGAGATCTCTACAGAGAATAACACCTCCATTGACAAAGGCAAGAACAATCAATTGCACTATAAATACGTACTTTGAAACAGAAAGCAGTGTCATACAGGCCTCAGGTGTAGGTTCTTACCTACTCCTCCTCTCCTTAAAGATGCAGTTTCACTCCAAATAGCAGAATATTCTTAATCTTAACAATAAATTCCAACTAAAAGGGCACAAATCTGGGAAAGATGAAAAAAGACATTTAGACATGCTGCTTGGAAATGTCCGCTGAGAAGCAAAAACTAAAAACTGGGACAAGCAGAACACCAACGTTTGCTCAAGAAGCATATTTTATATGTAAGTGTATTCAGAAGCTTAAGAGAAAAAAAAAAAGACAAAAAAAGACAATGAGGTTTAAACATAACCACATTGCTTTAGTTATTTACATAATAAAACTGTGGAGACTTAGATCCATAACAGACTGCTTTGAAGGTGAAGGAATTAATGTCAAAATGTGGATTCTATTTGTTTGTATCTGTCGCTGTCAGAATGGGTAAGCAATTGTTAGCTTGTCAAGTAACAGATAAAAGGCAGGCTCCAGTCCAAAGCAGGTCATCTTCCATTTCATTCAGCTGATTCTCAGACCGTTTCATCATCACTCATATCCCAGATCTGCAACAAAAAAGGAACTGTCATTTTCGTTTCTGGAGTTTAAATATGCTATTAATATCCTTTTAGAAAATTAGCATTACTATTTAACAGGAAGAACGAATAACATTTTGTGAACTGCTGACTAGCACCAGTGAAGCTTTAGATAAAAGTCAGTACTTTTTTGTTAACAACCATTCATTTGGGGGTATTTTTTAACGTACACTTCAGCATTTGTTCCTGAAGTGCCAGGAATGGCATCAGTCCTTCGCCCCTGTGGGGAATGACACTGAGTTTATTTGTTCCAGAACATAATTTGTATGTTGGCATGGAATGGCCTACTAAGTTATCCTCTCATTTCACATCCTGACCACTAAAATATACCCCAAAAAACACAGAATGTGAATGGTTATTTCAACTGCAAATGCTTCTGGGCACAAAGCAGTATTTTATGTGTCTCGTACACTGGAGCAGCGTTCACACTTGCACTGCTTAGGCAAATAAACACAAACAACCCCATTTCTAGACAGGCAACAAGGACTATTGACCTATAGCTTTAATAAACCCCTTCCAGACAACATGTATTTCTGGAATTTGAAAACATTCCGGAAAAAAGCTCCTCAAATCCAACCTGGGAGAACCTCTCAAATAAAACACGTCTGTGCAGCCCTACAAGCGGTGTAGAACGAAAACCCGGAATGGCTGAGTCTCCTCAATTCCTAGAAGCGTTGCAAAATGGTGTAAATCCTCATGGAAAATACTGAAGGAACAGTTTGTTTACAAAAGGGAGAAAAGAGTTTTCATCCTGCCCTAGATGAGCAGCTTGGAGCTTGCCAAGGCAAACAAGTCCAGCTCACCAGGCAGGGTCAAGGATGTGGAAAATAAATACAACCCCCAAATCTTTAAATAGAGTTTATGGTATGATTCAAGCTGGCAGAAAGCAAGAAATCAGAAGTTGAGGCCAATAATCCCTCTTTGTCCAGCCCACTGCCACTGTTGAAGGCAAAGCCCATAGTTTCTAGTGCTTACAAACACACCTCTGGCAAAGCAGCACAAGAAATACCTTTGAAAATACACCATGAGGTGATTCAAAGGCAGAAGTGAAGAAAGCCAACCAGCAGCCCTAAAAGTGCCTCCTTTATCCACTGAACAGACACAGCAGGAGCACACCCAGCTCCTCTGCTCTGGGCTTCCCCAGCCACTGTCCCGATCCGGCCAGTACGGGTGAGGAGGCAAGTACATCGTACACTCCCTTCTGCTGTTCGCTCTTGATAGAGAGAGGCTGTGAGCGTGCCCTGTTACATCAGCAAGTGTGTGTGAGGAGAGCACTTCCAGCCAGGAACCGGCTGGCTGCTCCAGAATTCCCAGAGTGCTCAGAGAGCCCTTTTGCCTTACACGTTTAAGGGGCAGTGCTTGCATCACCCTAATGCCCCGCACAACACAGAGTGCAGCTCCCACGGCACTGCCATTTCTGTTTGTTGAACCTAAGGAGAAGAAAGCAGCTCTCTGCATGTGGCCTTGACAGCCAGGACGGGCAGCCATGGAGGGCCTCAGGGAACGCGGAGATTCCCAGCCTGCGCCCATTGCAAGCTAGCAGCAGCACCTACGAGGTCATTCAGGAATTACAGCATTGTTAACAAGGGATGAAAGTGAAGAGAGAGAGTGACTATTATATTCTCTCCTATCTAAAGCTTCGGCCTTTTTTAGGAGGCTTTTAACATGAAGATACACACAACCAAACTGAAACTGAGGTTCACATGTATTAAACCACTATGCAAACATCCTGCATTGAGGAGAGCTCCTTGGAAATGTTTTAAATGCTATTAATTTATTTCCAGGAGAACAGACAGTTTTATAACACAGTTTATACCTCATCTAATGATCGGAGCAGTCCCACCCACAGAATCCTAGAATGGTTTGGGCTGGGAGGGATCTTAAAGCTGATCCAGCACCAAACCCCTGCCACAGGACTCCTTTCACTAGAGCAGGTTGCTCCAAGCCCCTGCGTCCAACCTGGCCTTGAACACTGCCAGGGATGGGGCACAGCACTGTGTGTCAAATCTTACTAAGGTTTGTAAAGAACAAGGCAGTAGTACTTTAATAAATGTAGAGGAGAACATGAAACAACAGGAACAATTCAATGCAAAAGCTAACAAGTGCATGCTGAAGAAAACAAGCTTTGCGATATTGTGTAAAAGAAGTTGCCTTAAATGTCAATACCAACTGCTAAATTCTGATACATCATACTCTTACTTCAGAGGAATACACATCTTCACAGAGAAACATTTAAACTACACAGATTATGACTACCCAAAGTTTGGATATTACATCAAAGCAGTGAAACTCTGAAGAGGAGAGATCATGAAATACTGAAAGCCATGAAAGACAACATCGAAAATGGCTGTCACGGCAAGAATCTGATATCCAAGCCAAGCTGTGAATTGGGAATTTGTTTTCACTTCTCTCCCGTTCGGCAGCACACCTGGGTGAGGCAAACCTAAAGGCAGCTCAGGCAATGACAAGAGCAGTCATAAAACAGGAAGATAAACCAGTTGTAAGAACCAATCTGGTCTGGACAAACCTTGACAGTTTATCTGCAACTACATGCTTCTTTGTAGAGGTTCTTAAACTCCAGATACAAATTATGTCTACTCAGCGTAAGAGAAGAATTCCCACACTTGTTTTCTTGAAGTTACAGCTATTATTTTCTTACACAATAGGAAGAATAGGGAGCGAAGCCCTGTGTGTTCACTGCTCACAAGTTCCCACTGATTGATTTTGCACAGTTCCACACTGCACATTCAAGAAACCCTACTGAAGAGGGAGTTTTGCATTTCCTTCATACAACAATAAGACCTGGGACCTGAAATTTAACTTCCGCGGGAATGGTTCCAAAGTTGTGTTCACCTCCTGAAGCTCGGTAGTGGCTTTGCATCTTAGAACTAACACACGTAATTCAAACAGATAACTACTGTTTTATCTTCTAAATAAACTTGTAATGTATCCAACATATCCTTAGGGGCTTCTTAGAAGTTTCTTGCCAGCTACATCTAACAAGGTTTGCCTCAAAAAGGGCAACCTCGTTAAGAGAGACAAAACAAACAAACAAACAACCCCCACACATACTATTTTTTACACAAAACTGAGATAAATTTACCTACATGGGTACCAACCCACTCTGCTTAGAAAAACCTGGAATAGTTTTCTTATGCAAACCACAGTATTCTCTATGTTATAAATGCTTCAAATATGGTGAAGAGTAAGTGAAGAGTAAAATACCACAGGCAGAGGAAAAGGCTGAAAATGAGACATTACATACATGAAACAGCACAGCTGAGTATCCCATGAGAATACATGTCTTCCTGATCAATTCAGGCTTATCACAGAATCCCAGCCTGGTCTGTGTTGGAAAGGACCTTAAAGCTCATCCAGTTCCAACCCCTGCCACGGGCAGGGACCCCTTCCA
>JAVHNF010055922.1:19581-39215 GCA_034783455.1 Micropsitta finschii
GGGGGTTGGACTAGATGATCTTTTGAGGTCCCTTCCAACCCTTGGGATTCTGTGATTCTGTGATTCTGTGATTCTGTTTATTCTTTATGTGCCTTTTGTCAGAACCTTATCTTCACATCAAGATTAGATATCGTTTCACAGAGTCTCCCTGGACTCTGGAATTCTACAACAGTACAGTCAAATGAGCTACATCCCAGCAACTCCATATTCTGCAAGGGCCCAGTTAGAGTCCGAGGAGCTCAGCATCAGATTCAGTTTCGTTTCTGTACCCTGGATTCTATCACTGTGTCCTTGGTTCACCTTCTCTCACCCAAACTAGAATTTTTGCCTTCCTTGATCATTCAGCAGAACATTCATTTCTCATCACCAGCTGAACCTCACATAGTTATGTGCTCAAACACACTGTACAAAAATTAGCTGGGCAGGTCCTATGAAAAGATGAAGTATTTCATTATGTGTGGCCTCCTTTAACAATCCCTATTGAAAAATGTACATTAAGGGATAATGAGATGATAAATGAGATAAGGAACATTCCTGTCTTTGAGGCCTGTACGTCTTACACCTCCTCCTGCTGCCTCAGAAGTCAAAGGTAAACTGCATATAGAGATTTGTCCTGAGAAAACTGAATGTTGGCAAAAAAATTGCTTGTCCATTAGATGGATTGTCTTCATCAAGGCCTAATTTCTTTGAAACAGGGATGGAAAAAAAAGTTTCTGATTTTGCAGCTCACTGTGTACGAGTAAATTATAAACACTGTTCAGAAAGTCAGCTCAGTTCATAGGTTAGTCCCTATAAGTTTTGTGTTGTAAACAGGTATGTGTATATGTACCATTTTGGATGTAATAATGCATGTATTTGGTTAAAAAAATTATGTCAGGAAAATGTCCTTCTTGTTTAAAGATTGAGTGCATTTGAAGGGACCCTGAGGATCAGCAGGACTGAAGTGGGGAGGGACAATACAAGAAGTTATATTATTACAAAAATGCATCCAAAACAAAGATGTGTCTCTGGAAAAGCCATGTTTGGGTGAAGGGATGAAACCTCACAATATATACAAACAGAAATCTCTCACTTTCAGGGCGTCATGCATATATTTATAGTGAAAAAACAGATGTATTTGTTTAATGTTTGTGATTTCTCAATCTTCTGCACATTTTTAGTAAATACTACTTAAAATAATTGCTGTAAAATCAACACAATTTGCTTAGTTGGGAGTTTGGGATTTTTTGTCACAGAATCATAGGATATTTGTGGCTGGAAGGGACCTCTGGAGGCATCTGGTCCAACTCCCCAGCTCCAAGCAGGACCAACGCAGAGCACTTTATTCAGGATTATGTCTAGTTTGAGTATCTCTAATGCTAGAGACTCATAAGCTTCTCACAGGGCAAGCTGTTGCTGTGCGTGACCACCCTTGCAGTAAAAACTTTTGCTTGTGTTTAATCTGGATTTCCCGTGTTCTATTGTGTGCCCAGAATGAACAGAATATTAACATAGCCAAAATTAGGCACACTTTTGTCTACAACCTTAATTTCCTCATCTATAAAATAAGCTACTATTATGATAACCCTTATAGCATCAGGAGATAAATAAGACTGTTGCTGGTATTGAAACATATCTGCTTCTGTATCAGAGCAGGCATTAGATGTCAGGTTATGATGGGTTATGCTTTTGCTGACTTTTAACAATAATTATTTACTGTTCGACAAAAGCCTTGAGGTGCCTGATACAAGAAATGGATTGCTGGTGTAGTCACTTGTATAATGATTGAGAGTTACAAATGTGCTTGACTAAAAAGTGACTGCTATAAATAGGTTGCCACTTGGAGGGCTCCAGTGGAGGAAGCCAGGAGCTTCAGTTGAAAAGGGAACTCATAAGAGACTTCCCATGGCCCCAGGAAAGAAAGTACATTGTAGAGTCAGAGAAAATGATGGTTTTCTCTTCAATCCTTGCCCTGCTCTCTCTGATGATTTATTATTTTATGTCATATCATATCTTGTGTATTTTAACTATGGAACTAACCTTTTTATAAACAGAACTAAAGGGTATGTTTATAATTCTTTCTTCTTTATAACCACTGTTAATGATATTTTAGTTTACCCTTGTCCAGGTAGTGTAAAATAATGTTTAGATGATTGTGTTTTGCTTGGCTTCTCTTCAGGCTTTTTTCTAGCCTTACCTACTTCTCTCTGTATGTGTAATATCTGACTAGTGATATATGTAATATCTGGCTTGCAATCCCACAAAAAGGGGTGTAATGATATATTACAAAGTGGTTTTTGCCTTTCCTCTCCCAGGAAACAGAGAGTAATACTCTCCTGTTTATTATAAAGGAACAAAAGTGGCCTTGATGTGGACGATTTGCTTACCTTGTTGAGTAAGTTTTGCATAGGCATTGCCTGCAAAAGGACAAGACATGAAAGCTCAGGCAAACCATTTCCCTTTGAATACATAGTGGTGTTGCTACCTGCTCAGTTCAGTTTCATCTCTGTTAGGAAGGTCTGCCATCTCCAGTAACTGAGCATGGTACATGGTATGTGGTGTGCTTGGAGGACAGCAGGAAGATGTGCCAAGCACATTTTGCAGAGCTCAGCTGGTTGCCAGTGTGCAGAAAGCCTGAGTCTTATCCAGTCTGTACAAGATATATAACCTCTGAGGACAGAGATTTTCTTCAGATATAAGGACTTTGCAGAGCTCTGATGCAGGGAATGTTCCTCTACCATGGGAATGTTCCTTGGGTAACAATGTACATTTAATGGATCAAAGAGAAGTTTTCTTGTTCAGTTACTGTATAGTCCTTACTCATCTAAAAATTCTGTTGTAAAAACAGAACAGAAATTGATCCATTGCACTTAATGGGAAAGATGGTAGAAACTTACCCACTCCTGGATGCAGAAAAGACCTTTAAATCCCTAACATCTTTATCTTAGTACAGCAGATCCCTACCATCTTGCTTTGAACAGCAGAGGATATAGATGGAACATACCAATTGGCCTAGGAATCTGGCCTTTTGACGAACGCTTAGGCTTATATCACCATATGCTACTCATTCCTTAGCTATTATACACAGAAGGATTCAAATAACAACAGTATCATCATGAGTTTTGAAATCTCCAAAGACAAGAATTTCATAATGCAGACTAACCTTGAGATTTTTATCTTGAGTTGATGTACTTGTGTCACCAACCTGTGATGGGAAAAAAATGAGGGCTATTCCTGACAACCACTGAATTCAGGAGTGATTTTGGATAAAAGATTTTTGCTTTATGTTTCTCCTAACAGTCTTTGACATCTTTTCTCACCATTTACATTGGCTATGTTAGTATCCAATACTAGTATGTTAGTATTGGATACACAGGGAAATGAAAAGAAAAATGACATTTTCTAGACCTCATGTCTGTTTGACTCTGCCACCCAATGGTGTACTTTGTTACTACCTGCTGCCTTCTCTCCATTGCTTGTTCCATTATGAGTCAATTTTTTTAATACAAACTTACTTTCAGTGATACAAATTTCACATCAATGTGGTAACGTTGTCCAGAGGTAGGAATTGTAATGGCAAACTGTCACATAGGAAAAAAGGGATTTTTCTGTGTAGATTTTCAATACTAGCATCGTTGAATACCATTTTCAAACTCTGCATACCTCTCACTTTTGGAAGTTTCAGATTCCTCTGAAATCAAAGTTTCTTTGATGCAGCACTGTGGAGGCCCAAGAAGAAATAGAGGATTTAAAATAAAGGATTTCAATTCAAAATATTACCTTTTAATATGTCATAAAAGTGCAAAATATCTGCCCCTGAAGTGGTTATATGTATACACATGAGACCTTTATAGGTTTAAACCATATGCCTGAAATGTATTACAGTGTCTCAACCCCTTCTAATGACAGATGCTGCTTTAATATGAAAACCTTAAATCTGTCTTAAGCCAGAAAAAGTGCCAAAGACAACTAAGCAAAGTATTCCCATGATCTTGATGGGGTAACTGGGCAGTTCTCTAGAACATGTACTTCAGGAAGGTGAGGAGTGGAAGGGGATGTCAGGATTATTGCCAGACAAGTCATTCCTCTCAGGTGCTTATTAGTGGAACGTGGAGGTTGGGAGGAAATGTACAAACTCATTCGTCCTTATCAGCAAATGTGTCCAAAATAAGTACTGTCAACTGTCAGCCCCAGCAGGCACTGTACACACTGTACCCTGAGAGCTCGGTCACGATGCTCGGAGGTTGTTTTCTTTGTTTTTCTATCTTAAGAGTTATACAGGTGTGTACCTTGCGGGAAGACAAAAAGGGTGGGGGCTGAGAGGGAGGGAATGTTTAAGCAGCAGGATGGTATGAGCATAGTGCTGTGTTGGGAAGATTTAATTGAACCCCTGTGCACAGGGTGATTTTAAAAAGCACAGCAGAGGTTTTCAGTGCAGTGAAGAGGTACTCTGAGGTTTGGTTTGAGTGTATCCACTGACTGTTCAAATGCCAACACATATGATGAGAGTGATCTGTGTAATATTTATAGGACTTGCAACCTAGCTAAGCCTTGAAATAGTTAAAGCTATGGCTCCATCTCAGTACAGAAGGGACGTGGCAATATTTTAGACCACGTGATTTCAGGCTGTGTTCAGGTTTTACTGAAATAAGGCTGCACGCTTATTTCCCACCTAATTTTGTTCTGCTGTGTTGACACATGAATATTTGTTTTTATTGACAGGTGAACATCTGGTTTTGTCTTGACTTCAAGGTGCCGACCTTGTGTTTATTTAAGCAGCTCATAGAGATCCTGCTTGGAAGGGACCTTTATTGATAAACTTGTTACTTGAAACAGAATGAGTTGGTTCACTGCACAGGGTAACTCCAAGCTTTAGGAAGTCAGTGTACTGCTGGAAATGCTGCGCTATTTGACAGTGACTGATGACAGCGATGTTAGTAGTTATAGATATGCATGATAATGATAAAGTTATGCATCATAACTTTATTTACAATATTCCTGCCTAAGCTGTGAGATATTTTTAGTTGTTTTGGAGTGCCAAGATTTCAGTAAGAAAAGGAGTGTGAAATAGACCACTTGGGGCAATGTGAAATCTTGCTGCAACTCTGGAGCTTGCCTCATACCTAGGAAAGGAGCAGGAGCACGCCTGAACTCTGGAAGGAGAAGTATTTTTACATTTTGCTGTTGTGGCAGATAGCAGGCGCATGGGTTTCACTGTACAATCCAAAACAGTGGGGCCAGCTGGACTGAGTGGGCAGCCTGCCCACATGTAGTGACAGAGGTTATAGGGAATGTAGTTTGGTTCTGTCAACAGCCTACAGGAGGAGCAGCATGTAGCTCATTCCCTAAGGCATTCTAGCTAAACCTGCTTTACTCAGAATATGTCAGAGTACTTTGGCTATTTACCTGTTTGTGTGCCAATAGACAAGTGAAAGCCACTATGTGGTAGCTCTTAAAGCAAATGAAGTTGCTTGGCAGAGACATGATTTATTACTTACATCTGAGAACAGCACTGTGTTGAAGTGAACAATATCCTCTATTTTGTGTTTTAGTGTTAATCTGTGTAGCAGTTTGGATAACGGCAGTTTTCTTAACAGATTATTTTTGTAAGGTTGTATTGAGGTGTTAACTCTTATTTCCTGGTGTTTGTGTTGCTGCTGTACTCTAGATACTGAATTAAAAATTAGGAGTAATAAATAACTATTTATATGTGCTGCACTCTCAGAACATGGGATAACTTAGGTAAGTGACTTGTATTTGTTGCGGCTGTCACTTGGGAGACATCATCAGTTGTATTCTCTACTAAACTGGTCTACGGAATCTAATTAAGAGGAAACTAATGAATAATGAATAGCAAAGTCTGACTGACTGATAAAATTCCTTGGGGAAAAAGCACCATTTCTCTATAGCTTTCTGTCATGGTGGAAGTATAGCAATGCTTCTGTCACTTGAGTCAAAGCTGTCACTTGAGACAGAGATTTCTGCTCTGAACTAGATATATATTAAAAATTCCTTAGTTTACCTGGAGTTAAAATCTATGAGGATTTATTTTCCACTCACTTATACTGGATTTCTACTGGTGTAGCTTCAATTGCTACTTTGAAGCCATCCTAATTTCCACCAATATAAATAAGAGGAGAGATGAGCCTCACCCAATTGCTTGGAAAAGTACCATGAAATGTTAAGATTGTCTTCAGAGGTGCTCAGTGTCTGCAAGCAGAAGTGATGCTACAGTAAATGTAAGAAAATAAGAAAACTATAGTGCTGAAAAGCTGCATTTATGCAAAATTCAAGCTTAGTTTTAGACTAATTTGAAGAAAATTGACTTAACTCTGCCTACCCACTACAGCAAATGCCATTAGGCATCCTTGTGGGGTGTAAAGTAGACCATGCTGCAACTGAGCACACACCAAATGAAAAAGCTTCCATTTCTGTTCTATATTGTGGATATTTGCGTTTATGAGACAATTTTTGCTGGCATGGGGGAAGCAGCAATGAAAACATGATTCTACAGTCCTGGGATGGAGCTTTTTGCCAGTTCATAAATGCATGCAGTGGAAACAATGTTTCTGAATAAAATCAAAGTGCTAAATGAACTGTTCAGTCATCTCAGTGTTTCCATTTGGAGTGCTGAATAAAAAGCCCTATTTCTAATCCAAGACGGTTTTTATTAGCACTCAGTGCATTTAGCGCAAGCACAGACCAGTTCTGAAATCAGCCAGGGTACAGCTTGAATAATAGGCAAGTTATTTTCTTCATAAACACTAGATTTATGAAGGCCTATTTTTTTCTGCTCATGGAAGACTAGTTGCAACTTGTTTGAGGAAGCTGTCAGAGCAATTTATGCATTCTTAGGATCTTTGAGAGAAGAAGGGAGATTGACGTCTCTGTCCAAACAATACTGCATTTGTACTGTTCCATCTTCTGCAGAATGCCACAAACTGTTGGTGCCATGGTTACCTGCGCCACTTTATCTGAAATTGGGTTCATACCATACTCACCAGCAGGATAATTCAAATGAAAGATGGACAAGTTATCACCTTTCTAAAATGAAGGTTGCTTTTCATTTATTCTCTGTCTCATCACTTTGTTGGCTCACATCACCATCTGTTCCAGTTCTGCTGCTTATCTTGCAGCTATTACCTTGCTGCCTGGCAATTTATGTGAATGTCCAAGAAGGTACACTTAATCTGGGGATAAGTACCCCCTGGTAAAAAACACCCTTTCATAGATAATAAATACTGGCAAGAATACATAAGAAATATCAGCCACAATTCAGATCCATTTCTGGTTTTGTTAACTCTGTTGTGCGGATGTGTGTGACTTCCTTCCAAACTTTCTGTGTTCCCATATGTAATATGTGGTCAGTTGACTTACTTCCAGATCTTAGATAGCTTGTGTGGACAAGGTGAGGAGTCTGCTTATGGAGTGAATCTCACAACTGCTGCCACTTGCAGTCTGACTGGTATTATGAGGTGGTCTTCAGTGCATGTACTGGGTTTCTTTCAGATGAAATGGAACTGTTCTTCAGGAGCACAGTGAACAACTCCAGCTGTAGATGGGAATGCTGTTCATGAGGATACACTAGAGTTAGTCCCATGTAAACCCCTGCTACACATGCAGTGTGACTGCTGGGTTCTTCTTACCAATCATTTCTGTTAGATGGTCCCACTGACTGACTTGCTTCTGTTACACCCCATGACTTGCCAGTCTAGACATAGCGAGAGATGGATGAGTGACATATCCAACACCCATTAACCTTCATGCTCTTCAATAAAACATCATTTTTCAGTTGCTTTCTCTCTGAGCTCCTGTTTAATGTTTCACACAGTACAGGAGAAGATAAGGTCTTCATGCAGTGCCAACATGCAAGATACAGGTTGAGATACAGTTTTGGAGGGTAAAGTTTGCTTTCTCCAGGAGGTCAGGCAGCTCTGTTGTCAGCCTGCAGATGGCTGTTGTCATTGTGCTTGTGTTTCTTAAAAGCACATGAAATGAAACACAATTTGCTGCTGTTCTGTGGGAAAACCAAATGAAATAACCTACTTGGATATCAAGTGCTTTGTCCTGACTTTTTATTAGCTGAACCAAACTGTGAAATATTTGCATCTAGTTTTCCCAGCCCTTGAGAATTAATTTGGTTTGGTCATTAAATGTCTTTCACTTGGTCTTTTTATGCCTATTCAGTAAGAGTTCCTGAGAAAATTTTGTATGGAATCTTATTAGTCCAGCTCCATTTAGAAATTGATTTTGACGTTTATTCTCCCAGGATGGAACTTGCAGGCCACAGTGTATGTGTTTCACTTTGTTGGGGTAATCCCACTGACTGTCACTTTTTGTGGTGCAACAAATCTGCTTAAATCTGGCCAGATCCTGGAGTCTGGAACAAGAATTCATTTTTTATTGAGCTTTAAATGGCTATTCAGTTTATAATGTATGTGTATGCACAACTATATGCCTGTGTATGTGGTCACCAACAGGGCTTACATACAGGAAAAAGGCAGGAAAAATTACTTTGCTGTAAATATACCATTAGCTAAATTTTACTCTTTTTAAGCTGTTAAGCTTGAAATGGTGCCAGAGTGAATTGTTGTGTTGCTGGAACTAAGTAAATGCATATTGCAAAGTAAATGAAAATGTGTAAGGAATGTTGCCTATTTGTAGCTGCATTAATTTAATGCAACTGTAGGCATCATACAGTGTCATGACTGAATGCAAAGAAAAACAAAATCGTGCCTGATGAAAACATCTGGATTCAAGTTTTTGCGCCAGTAAATTCTTCCCCCACTGGTAAAAAAGATTGTAAAACCACATTCTTTTGGGGTTATGTGATTCATAGGAATGTTCTGCAGAGTGCTCCAGCTCTTCTTCTAAATACATAACTCAGGGTCATTGGCTGGCAATGGCAGTGCTCTGGGACTAAACCAGAGAGAGGTCAAGGGGCTGTATCCTCAGTTATGCTGAGTTTGCAACTGGCAGGTAGGGGAGAATTAACCTCCATTTCAGTTCTCTGAAACTCAGAATCCAGAACCATCCTGGACGTAGCTCTTAAAAGTTACCTTTGCAGAAGGATTGTATATTAAACAGTGTTTTGTTCCAGGAAGCTGCTTTATGCTTCATTCTGGTGCTGTTACTGCTGTGCCACCTGAAAGGATGCAGAAGCCTGTGATGAAAAATCAGCTATACTGTTTGTTGTACAGGGTTCTTTCTGTAATAACTGTGATCCTAAACTGCTCCTGAAAAATTTGTCCTCAGTTGCTTTTTGCTCTCTCTGGAGATACAGCAATCATAAGCATTCGGCAGCACCATTAGCTTCAGAAAGCACTGCTTTCTGTTCCTGTATCCTGCCCTGGTCACTTGTACCCACTCATCTGATGACCCCGACCACTGCCAGAGTCACCTGAGGGAATGGTGCCCTTCATCAGTAGCTGCTTTGCTGCCTGTTTCTTCTTTGATCATGCAGAGCCCAGGCAGCGGGGCCGGGACCAGGCAGGGGGCAGCACAAAGACAGAAACAAGTAGTAGTGTGGTGTGAGGGGGACTGCAGAGAAATGATGGCTGCTCATGCACTGAAGTGCAGCCACACTGGTACTGTACTCAGGATTACAGGGTGAATGATGGGATGTCTAAAATTTATACAAGTGTGAGCCTCTACTGAAGACTTGTATCTGAGATTAATTTACATTTTCATTTAAATGATGAATCAGTGCCTTTTCTTTAGAGTCTGACACAGAGATAACTAAGATAGCCAAGAAGCACAAAACTGTGGTAGCTCTAAGATCAGTACCTTTATCTGAGCTGTTAGTACCTAGATATGACCAAACATCACATTCAGAGAATTTCTGTAGAGGTTCAATCCTTTGTTATTTCAGGGTGACAGTGGTACATAAGTTTATATGATGAGCTTCATTTGATAATGTAACTATGAAGGATATCCCACTGAGTAGATACAGACTTAATGTCCTAAATGTGCAGACAACTGTGATACCAGGGCTGTGAGGACATGAATACCAGAGGCAGGTTCAGCTTTCATGCTCCATGTCAGCATGTACAGGCTCTGTCCAGAATTCAGAAGGCAACTGCAGCAATATGTAGTCAAATGAAATTTATGGACATGGGAAAAAGCTTAACTGCATGTTAGCTGAGGTGTATTAACTAGCTTCTAAAGGAAGTGATGGTCCTCACATACATGGAGTGATTCACAGCCTGAGATTTCCTGCTTGCTTTGTGGGAAGGCAATTGTCTTTAGATATAAGGAGTATGGAAGTGGAGATGTAGGAGTATGGGACTTAGGAAGGTAGCAATAAAGGATAATATAAGAGTGGAGTGTTAGTATGGAGAAATGAGGAACCATGACGATAGATAAGAGTGCAGTTCTCAGCCCTGTGAAGATTTTAGAATGTGACTCCAAAAGTTAGGAAGTTGTTTCCTCTGTGCTTAACTGATCGTTTTCTTGTATTTTCATTCTCCTTTTCAACTGCTTTGGCTTTATCTTATTTGCCAAAAATACTCACACTTACTCAAGCAGGGTATGTGTTCAGAGTTTGCTGTCTAGAGATTAAGTTCTGAATGATGTCTATTCTTCATCAGTCTATGTGCAGCCTTCGTGTGGAGCATTGCCAACTCTCATACTCTGCATTCTTCTCTATTGGAGACTGCCACTCTAGGGGAGCGCTGCTTTACGTGTTGCAGGAAGTCTGAACATGTGCCATGGCTCGGGAAGGCATCATAAATGACAAAGTTAATGAGCTCTATGTGGCATGATAAGTGAATGTTCTTTCACTGAATTATGAGCAAAGAGGGAAAGATGTGATGGTGAGGTACTTCTGAAATGTTATTCTGAAATGAGCAAATGCAAAGTACTAATCTGGTGCCAAATATATTGCTTGGAGTTGTTTCTAGCAAAAACATCCAAGCAGTCAGTTTGTCAGCATTGAGACACTGGTTCTTATTCAAAACAAATTCCCACTGTGGCCACTCATATGGAGCTGACTTAACCTTAGTCTCTGCTCAGGCCACACTGCGATTGGCTTTAGCAGTCACTAAGTCCAGTATGCTCTGTTAGTTGATCCAGATTTTCCAGGTGGGTAGAGTTGTAACTGCAGCAATTCAAGCCAGCACAGCATGATTTTAGGTCACGTCTACACTGGGTGCTTGGACTTTACTCAGCTATAATCATGACTGAGATCCTAAATCAAACAAAGCCTGAGGGTATGTCTACACTAAATCAGAGGCATGAACGCAACATGTACAGGCATGGTTAAGCTACTTTTAAACAATAGCAATAATGGAACGGCAGTGTAAACTTTACAAAAGGTTGTCAAAGCACATTGAGAACTTGGTGGATGTATGCAAATTATGAGTTGTATTGAATTTCATGCCTCTACTTTCCCACTGGTGTTGCTAACTCATGTTGTAATTGTGTCTCTGACTGCAGTGCAGAAATTCTATCAAGCTGTTTAGTTGCCCTGTTACAGAAAATAGGACATTGACTGGAAAAAAAACCCCAAATAATGCAAAGGCAACATGTCTTTGCTAGATTGCCAACTGTGTGATCTGAAACTCAAACCACAAGAAGCATTCACACAGTTTCCTGTTCACTAGTGTGACATCCTTTCAAGTCAGAAACTAGGTACAGGCTCTTACAATGACCTCAGTGGAGGAGCTACATGTCAGGTGGGGTTTGTTAGCGTTGCTCTGGTTTGAAATTAGAACAAAGGAAGGAAACACTAGATGGCTCTTTCTAGTGAAGTGCTTATCTATCATAAGAGGCATATGGCTTTAAAATTGTTTCTTATATGCAAAGACTGTGCCCTGGATTTGCATTTCAACCATTTTGTTAATTACAGTTTTATGGTCAGCTTGTAAAGCCATCTATTCCAATTTCAGTTGTTTCAGTTCATAAAGTGTCTGTTGGAGAACAGCTGGCCCCAGTCTTGGACAGTGTTTTTGTGTGTAGCTGATCAGTTCTAATCCAACTGGAAGTTACTACCTAAATGGAATTCACTGAACAGCTATTTTGTGGCAGCCTGTAGGAATGAGACAGTTGGTCTTATTTCCCTTCCTAGAGGCTAAAGGTGTCCATATTATAAAATCAGCATTCTTATTCTAGCTCTAGATTGGAAAAAAATCTGAGAATTCAGAAAGTGCAAGAAAAAGACTGAGGTGTCCTCAGGGGGAAATTCAAAGAACTTTATTTATTGCACATGTCCAAAACCAGATCAGATTTGATTTAGGGCCCCTCACTGTAAGATATGATACACAATATGAACCAATATTGGTATGTGAAGTCAGACATTCAATGAGCAATAAGAGACATTTTTAACAGTTCAAAAAAATTGCCAGTCATTTTGTTAGAATTTTTACCTCCACAGTTCTAGAAATATTTTTCTAAAATAGATATATTCAACCTCAATTGCAGTTAATGATGGAGGAATTAACTCAAAGAAATCAAATAACTTTTTTTTATGTAGTAGATCACATTAAGTAACTGCAGTATCACCCAATTCAGTTGGCAATTACATTGAATTGATAGTTTATTTCTGCATCCTGCAGGAACCTTTCATCCTGTAGTGTGTGTGACCTTCCAGATTTGAATGATTCTACATTCAGTAATACTGTATCTGCAGTGTATGCCATGTTTACAGGCTCTGGGATAATTTATCGCAGGAAATGAGTCTTCTCAGTAATTAGTCTGTTTTCACGGTTACTCTTCATCCTGTTACTGATAAAAATGATAGCCATCAAAACTGTCTTGGGGAATGTGGACTTCCTCTTTAGAAATTGGCCAGACACAGGGAATGCTGCTTCCATTAAAGGTAATAGTCAAGCGCACAAAGGTAGTGAAGCAAGCCAGGATGCCTGCTTTGGGAAGACACCAATTCTTCAGATATTACAGCTTAATAACATACAAGTGAATTCAGTAGGGTTCAGAGATGAGTACTTTTGGGTTTGGAGATTCAATAGCAAAAGCTTATTTGCAAGTACTTCACAACCAGCCAGAAAGTTACAGTGTCATTTAACATTAATATATTTGACTTATAAAACAAGCTTTCAAGGAAAACAGACTAGAAACAATTTGGGGCAGGAAACAGAAATGTCAAAGCAAGGTGAAACAAGGTAAAACTGGCTCCACATGGAAAGGCAAGCAACTTAAGTGGATTGTTGATCCTGTCACATTAAAACCTTTTAGCTGTCTTTTGCTCTCCATGTGTGGGGTTTGGTTGATTGGCTGGTTCTTGTTGGTGGATTGGCTGACGTTTTGTCAAGTGTTTATTTCACTGTCTGAGACAGGCTGATACATGAGATGTACAGATGATCTGAGCTGGCTTTTGGAGACTGCTTACATGTATTTACAAATATTTCTGTTTGTTTAATTTGTGACAGCTAATACTGGCTTCCAGCTGTTTATCTGGCTGCACTTTCATATGCTGGGGTTAAGGATTCATTAGGAAAACCCAAAGAGAATAAAAGAAAATGGTGAAGCCATGTAAAACCAATAAAGAAACATTTCAAATTTCTGTTGTTTTGGTGTAAAATTGTAAATCTGCTCAGAAGCCAAATGTTTACATGGGGTAAAATCTGAAATCATCAGTATCAACATAGGAGCCCTGTACTAGTGAGGGGCAGTGTGGGACTGTGATACCAGGAATCAGTTTCCACCAAAGATAACCATCATCCAGCTATGTGAGTGTGCACAACCTGTGTTGATTAGCCTCTCGAGGCCACCTCTTGGGTAAATAAAGGACATTTGTTGGCTTGTGAGTTCTGTGTGCTGACAAGCAGTCCATAGTACCAAAGCCACAGATTCATTATACCTGTTTTGCCTGAACCGTACAGCAAATGTTTCAGATTTGATTAAAAACCAACTCAAATTAACTCTAACCTGTATGAAGCTATTTGACAAACGTCTTAGCTTTGAAGAGTGGAATGAAAGTAGAAACTATGGAAACTTACAGTTTTCTGTATGTACATATCTATTCTGTATTATTTGTATTATCATTGTATCACTGAAACCCCAAATAAAATGGACAGAAAAAGTTCTAGTCATTGTATACATGCAGAATCACAGCTGAATTAGTTTTGTTGACATTAGTTTCAATCTAGTGTTGTTGATAGAGACCATTAGTGAAGAAAGAAGATTTAAAGCTCACATATATCTGAGTTCTTGTGAAACATCACTGAAGATTGTGAGTATCTAGATCTGAGGCTTAGATTCAGATTCCCCTTAAATTCATTTGGGCAAATTGCAAAGGTCCTCAACATTGCTTTAATCAGGATAATGACAGTAAAAGCTAAGTGAAACATGTTTCAAAGCCATGACACTTGGGATAGTGATTTGGAAATGAAACATTCATTTTTGTTTGGTTTGGGAAATGAGATTTAGTCATTGGTTGCCATATGAGAATGAAGTGCACTCTGTGGGCCACTCCTTCAGCTGGGCAAGGGCTACTAAGTTTAGCAGTGTGCCAAATGTGAAGATTTGCAGCTTGTTGCAGAGGACTGTGTATCATAAACATTGCTGTAATCTGACAACTAGATGTGACTTCTGTCTAGGGTCACAGATGATGCCAAAAGCCCAAAACATTCAAGCAGATCTCTCATTCTCCAAATCATACAGCAGTCTGACATCTGCATTGGCATTTTTTAGGTCTTTTGGTAAGATTTGCAGTGACATGCTCTTGTTTATTTAATGTGAATCATTAACTCTTGGAAACCTGTGACACTGTGTTCCTCTTTTAGGAAATTTGTTGGAGGTGAGAAAGGGGGTGCAAAGCAAAGAGAAACATCTGCCAGAGACTACTGTGGTACAGTAATGGTACATAATTGGGCTCAGTGTCAAGCACCTCAGCAGCTGGAATAAGCTTGTCCCTACAGTTTCAGTATGATAGTAAATGGAAGAGCAGTCCCATCTTAGCACTTTACTAGATACTCTTTTGAGCTTTCTTCTAAGCCTAGCTTCCAGTGATTTGGGAACTAGAACTTGCCATGAATGGCTGAGGTTGGCATGCATGTAACCTGCATGACAGCACGGACTGCTCTGTCTTCCCAAAGCAACAAGCACTGCAATGTTTCCTGAGTTCCTCCTCACTTGAGAGCAACCAGGATTCTCCAGTGCAGCCAGAGGTTTACAATGAACTTCTTTCCTCAATGCTAATCTCATTCCTGGTCTATTTTTTCTGCTTTGAAACTGATAATCAAGAAAAAAAAGAACACGTCTGTTCTTCTGAAGTGTTTGCTGCTTTACTTTTATCCTTGTGGGATGAATGCATTGGTGTACATTCAGTGGAGGACATTACCTGGAACAGAGGAAAGTACAAAGTTGGAAAGTAGTGAATCCCTGATGGTGTTTGTCAGAGGTGCTTGCTTATGAAATACTCAGCTTCAGTCAGGACTGCAGTTCCTGAGCTGTTCTTTCACTTCATGTAAGGAAATGCCCTCTTCTTTTCACTGGAAACTACTGAAACAGTTCCGTAGCGGAATGTAATACTGGATGTGCCATGTGAATGTGCCATATGACAATACTGAATGACATGAATCATGTCACTGCCTTTGGATAGTCATGGTGCTGCTGTTTACCAGGGCTTTGGGACATAAATGCGGAACACCACAGGGCTGCTTTTCCTTAGTGGGAACCCTGACACAGAGCATTCTGCAGATCCGTAGCAGGCCCTTGACTAATGTCTCTGGTTTCTTCCCAGCCCATTGCGAAGAATAGATTTATTAAGCTTTTCCTGCTCTTTTGAAAGCCTCAGAGAGACATTTTCATAGCAGAGGGAAGCACAAAATGCAATGTAGCATCTTGCAGACACCCTCCTTTGCTGAATCATCCCTCATGGTCCTGGGGGCAGGAAAGTGTTGTACCATCTGCTGACCACAGTTAAGAGAATCGACACACATGACAATTTTGGCAGTGGAATAACATTGGAGCCAACATTCATAAGGTTTTGGTTGATTAAAACCAGGACTACCATACAGTGGGTTATTGTCCACTGCCCTGCTAACTAGTAGCTGCCTTGCTTTGCTTTTCTTTTTGGGGGTGGTGGTGGTGCTATGTAAGGTCATGAGTAGAAACACCCAATTCTATACGCTTTTACTTGTAACAACAGCCTTGGCTTGTTCTCACTGGTTTTTTGCAATGTGGCCTTGTGGCTTAAAACAGAACAGAGCTTCCTAAAACAAACACTTGTTCTGCATCTCTATCTAATTTCATGCACTCCTCTATATTCTGAGCTCTCTGGCATACACATTATGTCTGTGTGGTAATGCCCCACTACAGGCCTCATAGTGGCCCACAGTGCAGCCAGTGCAGCCCATTATCCTTGGACATAGTACAACTGTGACACTACGATGAGAAACCAATGCAATATTTGCTTATAGGAAAGCATCTTTCTGTCATATATCCCATATGCAATAGTTTTCATTCAGCTTACTTAGTCATAATGATCATTGTGCAGACATTGCTTCCTTATAGTTTAGTAACATCCTGTGGCTCTTACCTGCCTATACTCACTGCTAGTGAGCTAGAATAATTCCTAAATTCTCCAGACCCCTTCCTTCTCTCAGACTTTACAGCCACAGAATCATCACCTATTGTTCTCTGTCATCTGTGGGATTAAATACTCACCTTGCTTCCAGTAGACATATGATAATCACAAATGTTCATGTCTTGCTTCCTGTAGAAGGGGCTGAGTGTGCACAGGATTTGTCCCTGATGCTCATTCCTGTTACATGAACAGTCTGTAGCAGTACAGTTGTGTGCTTAGCAGGTTCTACAGTATCACAGAGCAGCATGCTCCTACTTAATGTGAGCAGGGACTTTGTGGTGGGCAGTCAGGAAATTCACACTCACAGCAGCATTACCTGGCATTGAACAGACTGTTCTCTCTCCAGTTCTTCTCACTGGGATTTTCAACTTGAAATTCCATTTCATAATAACACGCTTCTGCCAACACTACCGAAGGCATGTCATCAGCAGCTCAAAATGTAATTTTCTTGTCATATACTGTTGCTTAATTATTTATATTGCTAATTAGAAATATGAATAATTAAACATAATCTGCTGGGGATCAAGGCAGAGACAACAACACTCTACATGTATTTCAATGAGAAAAAACAATATGAAGGCTATGAGAATCACCCTGCAGTCAGCATGTGCCATCTGTGATGGAGCTTCATTTCTTCTGCCAGTTGTTTCCTTACTGTCACATTTCTAGAAACAAGATGACTGTCACGTTTCTTGAAGAAGGATTGAACAGTCAGCTCCAGCTCTTGTATTCGGCATAATAAATCACGTAGCTCAGCTTCTTTGCCATCGTTATTTCACTGAGCCCGTTCATCCTGATGCATGTCGCCTGATTCAAGCCAGAAATTAATTAAAAGCCCATAACTTTTATTTACAAAAAACCCCACTGCAGTTGGGTGGAACTGCAGCTATAATTGGGATCAGAATCTGAAACAAGAAACATTAAAGGCCAAACTCTCTTGAGAAGATCTGACCTTAGACATCTCCTGTGCACGTTAAAACTGAAAAGAAGAAAGGCAAAGTCTGTTGTCTCTGAGGAGTGGAATATATAACATCACATTAAAACTGCAAAATAACTCCAGAGAATAAACATCATCAAAGAACCATATTTGTATGAATAGGAATCATTTCATAACTGAAAATTACTGTGATTCAGATGCTATGGAAGAGCTCATAGGATCATGTAGCAGTTACAGAAGATGTTTGACATGTTTAAGTCTGTGTATTCTCTAAGGGCTGTATTTTTAAATAATGCTTCTATTGGCATATCAAATGTCATCTGATTTATGGGTCAAGTAGCAGATCTCTGTCCTTCAGGTATTCCTGAAGGATTTACACATTTTTCCTTGGTCACACCAGTAAAATTCGTGTTCCTACTGCTTTCTGCACTTGGCTATGCTTAAGTTTGGGCAACATTTCAGATAAAAGCTGTAACTACAGTTGTGGTGGGCATTCAGGCAAACTGTATATGGTGTGTAATTGAGTGGAGCAGACGTGATGACATGTGGATTGTGTTACTGCTCCATGCCACTTGTGAGGTTCAGCACAAAGGTTGGTACTCAAATGCTGGCAGGTGTACTCCTGCCTCTGTTGCTTTGTAGTGTGTTATTTCTCTAGATTCCAAACATGGTATGAAAGAAATGTCTGGGAATGGAATGTTCCAATAATTCTGGTATCCACATTTCTAGAAGTTGTTGGAGTTGTAAGGAGGTTTTAGAAAAATGCTATGGAAATTAATCTTGGCTAAAAATACCCCAGAAACCAAAGACTAAGGAGTGAATAGTTTACTATATATAATCTTGAGGGGGAAAAGAGTAAGTAGTTGAATACTTAAGATGTGAAGTAAAACATAACAAGAGCTACGTAAAAGATGAGATCAGACATCCAGGTATAAGTAAAACACCTATTTTTAGCAGTGACTATTGAAACCATTGGAACAAACTGTCAAACACATAGGAAGATTCTTCATGATTTGTCTTCTCAGGAATACTAGGTACCCTTCTGAAAGACTTGCTATAGCCAAACAATATTATTAGTGTAATTCAAATGGTTGCTAGTATAATATCAAATGACCCATGATATGTAAGGGGTCAGGCTAGAACAGGGGTAGCTCTTTCTGTGTTTGAGTCATGTGAGTGTAAACTTACAAAATTTCAGGTTAGAATTTATACCAAAGCAATTTAAAGGTGCAAATAATGCACCTTTAAATGCAGAAAGTTTCATGAAGGAGAGGATTAATTATACCTGAGGAAATTACAGCTGAAAGAAATACAATGAGAGGAATCCTAACAAAGTGAAAGAGAAATTCTGCTTAGTGAGCATCTGACTTTAACTCAGCCATGTTCTGATAAAGATCTAATAGTAAGTCTCACAAGCTACCTCTGAATTCCTGTAGGTACAGTATTAGTATTTTTGGGGTGGATTGAATCTAACATATTGAATCTAGTTCTGCTGAGGACAGAGGGAGTCAACTCTTAACAATGAGGAGGAAAAGGAACAGGGAAAATCCCAAGCACCTTCCCATAAGCCACCTGAAGAACTTGTCCCACAAGCCTCAACTGTTTGTTTCCATCAATACCACCCTTTGTACACGAAAAAACAACCCGTGCCTGGACCTGCTGGTAGCACAGAGAGCAAAACAGCCGGGGGATCTGAGAGACGTGTGTCAAGACTTGCTCTTGCACCATGAGTGGTATAGCCAAGTGTAGGGATTAAATATAGTGAGCCAGCCCCTTCTCCAATTGGAAGAGCCCAGCTCATCATATTTTGGTTGGATTCAAAACCTTAAGGTATTTTAATGATAGCAATAATGGATTTTTGTTCTTTACCTTCTGTAATTGGAGTTTTAAGATTGACTTAAAGTATTACCCTTCATCAAGATTAGATTTTTTTAAAGGAAACATGAGGGTTTCTGTTAGTTTCTATACTTACATGACAGAAGAGGCCAATCTGACGCTCAGTAGCTGTATGGCTTACAAATGAGTTGAATAGGGTTGGTGAGAATGGCTGAAGATAGGCAAAACATGCATCATCTTGGCAGATTCAAATGTGCTCCTGCTGCATACGTTGCATATTGAACAGACTTTGTGCAGGGTTGCTTCCATGTCTGAGTCTGAATTGTAGAAGTAGCT
>JAVHNF010055922.1:60875-86996 GCA_034783455.1 Micropsitta finschii
AACAGCCCCAACTTTCTCAGCCTATCTTCATACAGGAGGTGCTTCAGTCCCCTGATCATCCTCGTGGCCCTCCTCTGGACACTGTTCCAACAGTTCCATGTCCTTTTTATGTTGAGGACAGATGGTTAATAACAGTAGTTGCAAACAATCCAGGATGTCCTGGCATCCTGATAGGATACATTAAAAATGAGACTTTAGCTCCTTCTTCGTTGAACTGGAAGGTCAGAAGGGAAGGGAACTGTAAAGGAAAGGGAAAGTTAGGAACTGTTACTGCTGTGGAGTTGAAGCCAGAATGAATTGGGAATAGCAAAGCTGATTCTGGAATCACTGTTACTGGAGTAACAGTGGCAGTGCAGCAGGGTAGGGTCTGCTGTGCTGTTTGTGGTCAGCTTGGCAATAGGCCAGAAATTGATGCTTATATTTTTGAATGCACATTTTAAGAGAGGCCTCAATCGATCCTGTGTAGATGGAGTGCACTCGTGTTTGTAAAGAGCAGGAAATAGAAATTAAAAAAATAGGTGACTGTGTGTTCTATTGGGAAATGCATCTTTGCATCTCTGTGCACAAGCGAGTATGCTGAGAGAAGGGCACAGTAAGGAGAATCCTCTTCCACATCGCAGACAGAGATCTCCTGAGACACCCTAGGTTCACTGTGATGGTCTTTTCTGATCAGGTTCTAGCTGCCAGTAGTTGAGTCTATTTCCAGCAGTGAAGAGTCACAGAAGCAAATAACTGTGTAGCTTGGAGTTACTGTTTGTGTGCCAGGAGACAGGGGGGGAAGGCTCTGATGAAGATGGACAAATGCTGATGCTGGACAAATACTGAATGAGAAAAAGTCCCAGTCCCAAGAGCTTACAGTTCAAAGGAGGAAGTACAAACATATATTAGAACAAGCATGTTAAACTTCCAAATAAGATGATACAAGTTATATTCTAAAAATGGGCAAAAGATTTTTGTTCTTATCTCTAAAAAAGCCTAAGGAAAACCAGCTAGCTAATCCCAGCAGAGGGAGACTGGAACTGAGGGAATGAAGAACATTCCAGCCAATTTGCTGATGACTAACATACTTTAGAACAACAGGCTGCTTTAAAACTTAGAAGGTGACTTGCTGAGTGGTTATTCACTGTTCACTCCCTGCTCTTGATAAGGGCTCCCACAGGACATTCAGTTCTTTCCAGCTTCTCCCGCATAGGTTTATCTCTGAACATCAGTACAAAGCAAAGGGGAAAGAGGCCAAGCAGGTTTGTTTAATCTCTGCTGTGACTAATAATGGCGTGCTGGGCTGGCTGCTCAGTAACACAACTTGACATCACTAATGTGACCAGCCTTTTGCAGCATCTTCCTATGGGGTTCCATCTTGATAATTATCATGGGACAACCAAAGATTTTAATAGCAAGACTCAAATGAAATTAATTTCTACCAAGCTGGGAAAGGCAGAGGTCTGTGTGAACATCACAGTGAATGTCACAGAACCTGTGGCTTAGGAGCTGCTGAGGCCATGCAGGACTGGGCTTTCTTTAGCAATCGTAGGATTGGAAAGGCCTATTCTGGCCTGACTGCCTTGTCAGAGATGTTTTCTGTTCACTTTGATTCAAACTGTATGCTGCGAGTGAAGGGTAGGACCAGATAACCTCCTGAGGTCTTCTCTAACCTAAAAGATTGTATAATTCTGCAATTCTGATTTAATGCTGTTTGCATTATCACAGTTCTGTATTTAATATTACTTGTTTACTACTAGTGCCATATGTGTGCATCTTTAAGCTCTATAGAGGAAATTTAACCTGTGTCAATGGTGTCACTTTTCTGAGATTCAAAGATCTTTTTGAAAGCTACTAAGGGGGCTTCACCACATTGATCAGGATCAACTTCTTTTGATGTATGATTGCTCTCAATATTTGTTTATTATATCTACCTGCTAATAAATACTTTGGAGGATGGGCATTGTATTCCACATGAAATGTAGTGTTTGGCTCTGCAGCACTGCTGCAATAGGAATCATATAGATACGTATCTGGTTTTTGCTCTGACTGGGTATCAACTGAGCCAAATGGGTAAAAAAATGATCAAGGATCATGCAAGAAATTAGTGACTGAAAGACTGAAGAGGTGGGAATAGAAGCCCAACTGGCCAAGTGTTTCATGTCTTAGCCTCTGAACTGCAGCGCAACCTCTCCTCTTCTTTGGTCTCAGAAATGAAAACATTACTGCAAGTAAAATGAAAGTGAAATGTTTGTCTGCTTTGCTGAAGCAGCTAAAAAGGAAAGGGAAACTTTCAGTAGAGGCCTACAAAGGAGTGCTTGGGATGATGACTCAAGTGCCTTTTCAGAGGTATCATGTTATACACTTAGTTTTGTTGCCTTAACAGTTTTATTCTTAAGCTAGGGCTTGCGTTTCAGCTGCTCCCAAATTTGACAGCCCCAGATTGCTGAATTGTTTTTTAATTGCCTTCTAATTTTCAACCTTAGTTTATTAGTGGCCAGTTCATGCCTATTTGCTCTTCCACCAGCAATAATATTTAGTTTAATCTGTTCTTTTCCTTCCTATTTTCCTCTTGATGTATTTATAGCCAAAACCCAGATTCTTTTTCACTCTTCTTTTTGCTAAGTTTCATGAGCTTCTTTCTTGTATCACTCTCTTGCTGAAGGAAAATTCACCTTGATTATTTCAAAAGAAGACTTGAGGGGCTGGGATTACACTTCCCCACTGTTTGAGCTTGTGGTAAAGAATACATCTTTGTAGTAGTCCAGGAAGAAATAACATGTTCTACACAATGAAGTCTACTGACTCTCATCAAATAGGCTAGTGCAAAATTGGAACAGAAAACTGCCTAACTCTATTGCAGCCTTACCATGAGCTGGACTGTGGTAGGCTTATGAAAGATGAGGAGTGGTGACAGAACCACCCTCTTCAGTGTTGCCAGAGTGGTTGTCACTGTGCTCATCTTCCACAGAAGTTGTCCTTGTGGCACACTGCTGGGGGCTGAGCAGTTGTAGGAATGAGGGTCTGCCCACTGGTACTGAGGCCTAACTACATGCTGAGGGAGGTGAGGGTGCAGGATCAGTACTTCCAGATCCAACTTTTAGTATTATTCTTCAAGTTGAACTCTTCCAGCCATATAAGAATTTTCCATTTTTATGTTAGTAGACAAAAATTTGAATGTCTGAGCCATAAAAGCTCAAAATTAGAGAGGAGATAAAAAGAAGCCATCTTTTGCCCTGTTTAAGCTCTCAGTTGGTTAAGCCGATTTGGAACATGTAGGTGAGGATGGCTGTCCCCATAGTGCCATGCAAGGGTAATGGGAAAGCCTGTCCTTCATTGCATCAGCATGAGATGTAGTGCAAAGAGCCTGTCTCAAGCAGGACTGTAGTGCTTATTGACTGGGAATCCCTGACCCACATCTCTTGTCAGATAAGTTAATCAGAGTCTACATGGGCTTGGTGTGGCAGCAGCACAGTGTTAGCAGGCTAGAAATGGAATTTAGCCCTTAATGGTGTTACTTTAATTTTGTAGGGTTTGGACAAGTATATACTCTCCCTGTTGAAAAATATAATCATTACATTCTAACTCGCTCTGATGTTGTATGTGTTTGAAAATTGTTATGCATTCAAGTGGTGAAAAGGCAAAGTAACTCATACTTTCTGCTCCCAAGATTAAGTGCTCAGCTGATGAGATTGGTTCTGATGTCTCAGGCTGTGTTATGTATTTTGTTGGCTCTCTATTCTCTCAGTCAGTACCAAAGAGAAGAGCAGTGGGACCTGCCCGTGCAGCTTAAGTGCAGTTTGATTAATAATGATTAATAAATCGTATGTTTGATTACTTTGGTCTGGCCTGAATTCAGATTCTTGTTCACTCCCAGCAGTGGGAGGGCTTGTTCAGCCAAAAAAAATCCATGCCTAGATTTTTACTTTCGGGAAGTTCAGGGGTTTGAGATCCAGAATTAGGCTTTCACCTTGTGCCAGGAGAGAATCAGCCACTAGATTAAGAATTTGGATGCTTTCCCTCACAAAAATTTCTGGGAGTTGTATTTCTGGTCCAGGATTTCAGATCTATTCCCAGTGTATGTCCAAAGCTAAAGCCATGCCTCGTCTTCTCATTCCAGAGATAGGAAGGCGAGGGGGGGGGAAATAAGGGGAGGGGAGAAAATAATAAAAAAGTCAGAAAGGAAATGAGATCCTGGAAGAGTGAAGAAGGGAGTAAGTCATATGGGTAAATGGAGAATGAAACTCAAGGGCCAGGGAAGCAGCTGAGGGATCAGATAAGAGATGTTGCTTTGGATAAAGGCTTCTCTCTTTCACTGTTCTGTTGGCTCTTCCAGACAGTTGGGGTCAAGAGGTTATTTTTAAACTAACCATTGATTCATACAAGATGCCTGATTATGAAATATTGGAATCTTTCACCAGCAAGGGGAAAACTTCCCCTTGTGAGGGCTGCCTGGAAACCCATAACAGGGAAGGGGTTAATTGTTCAGTTTACAGCTGGGAATTGCTGGTATCCAGGAAACAAACCCATGAGACCAGCTGGAGCCTGCTGGAATCCCATTCATTTTGGCAGAGATGTCTGTGGTCTCCAATTCTGACATCACTGCCTTTTGCGTCACAGAGGAATGCTTAACCACTTCTCCCTTGCTATTTTTTCCTGTCTCTCTCTTATTTCTGTGACTGACTCAGAATTTGCAAAGCAATGAGAAAAGGCAGTTCACAGCCCCCCAAGTCTCCTGTCATCCATGTAGCTCGAAAGAGACCCCATCAAAGTTGGAAGATTTTTGATGTGTAGGAGAAGCCGTGCTCAGGAAGAATAGATGGGATGTGAGTTATTTCTGTTTCCAGTCTTATGTAGCACCTTGGTGTAATAGAGAGTGGTCTGTCTGTCTGACTGACTCTAAACAGAAAATACTCTTATGGTTCAGATACTCTAGAGTATGTCAGAAGAGCTGGAAACTTACTCCTGTCACAGGCTCCCTGAGTCCCTGATCAGTGTCCTGTGGCTTTCCTGCCCATACAACAAAACCAATTTGAAGACACAAGTCTACGCTCTGGTTCTGCTCTGTAAGAAGTTCTTCTGAGACCCATATCACTTTGAGCACAAATAAGAAATCATAGGCCATTTAAAATCCTGCTCCTTCATACTTAACTCTTTGTGCTTCATTTTGCTTACCCATAACCTGTAGATAATAATCCTTCAACTATTCTACTTTTCTGTTCTGTTGACATGTCTTCTACATCCTAAGTAAAGCTGCCTGAAAGTCTTTAATACTGCCTGTGGGTATGGAATGCCATTGCATGGTCCCCAGTCTTTCACTGCTCTGCATATCCTGCTAGCATAGGAATAGTAGTAAAACCTGTTTTTTCCTCTTTAGTATCTGCATGAACACAAAATTCTACTGTTATTTTTTCAGTTTAGCTTAATTGGTTGAACATGACCAAGTAACATGATGTAGGTGCAAACGCTGCTCATTGGAATGATGTGAAAGGAGGTCGCGTATTTAGCCACATAGTGAAGCTGCCCGGTTACAATGAGAACCCCGGTGCCCAGTGCAAGCCTGTGCCCCATCCCCATTCTTTTCAGGAAGGGCCTGGCATAGATGTTGAGTGTGTTCTGTATGAAAGATGTTTTGGTTTAGGAAAGCTTGTGTAAGTATCTCAGGACTCTGTTTTTCTGAAGCCTGTTCATGTCTGGTGTTTGTCCTCAGCAGCTGATCTGCAACTTCACTGCTCTGTAAGCAGCCACTGATTATGCTGTTATTCTTCTTTTCATGATTAACATTCTGACCCTTAGTATGAAGTGCAGAATAGAACTATCATTGCAAAGGAATCACTGTGGTAATCCTGAGAAAATGCATATGTGTGACTGGGTCACAGGGGAAATGGAAGAAAAAAACACCAAAAAATTGCTCTTGCAAAATTTGGCAGTAGATAGACTGTTAAAGGATCTCTGTCTAGAACATATGCTGTAGGAAATTAACCCACAATATCTATATGAAAGTTTTTCACTAATTTAATACCACTTTTTCAAAGTGTGTTCTAATAAATGTAAAGATTTGCCTTCTTTTCCTCTACATGTTTACACAACTATTGATCTTGTCATAAACAGATCTGCACTCTCGCTCTTAGCCAGGTTTTGAGACCCTGAGGGAATTTCTGTACCTATACAAGTAGGAAAGATTCCTACTTGCGTATATACATAATGATGTACCCGTCAGCGTGACAGGAGTTGAAGCTCAAGGTCTGCATGACAGTGATCTATAAGGATGGGACTTGGTCCTCGCTGTGTCTCTGATTAGCAGTGCCCATACTTTGCTTTGCTAGATGTAAGGATCGTTGGTTCAGCCAATGTGCCAATGCCTCATCAGCCAGCAGCCTGTCTTGTCATGATGCTACCACCTCTCTGTGCACAAGGGAGAAAGGAGAAGGACATCCCTCCTCTCCTGCTGCTGCACCACAAGTTTGGAGACACTGGAACAGTCCAGGCTAGTCTGCACTTTACTTCCATAGGGTTGGTACTGATCCTAATGATCAGTAAGGATTGTAAGGGTAGAAAAGAAAGCAGGATGGGACATGCAAGCACCAGCCCTGCCATGGCTGGAGTAACACAGCCAGTGTGAACACCATGGCACACAGGTTACACAGACATCCTACAAAGCCATTGTGGAACTGTGTTTGGAAGCCTTCAGCACACTGATATTGCTAGATTCACTGACATTATTAAATTTAGGTGTGACATGAATCAATTATTTATAAACTGAAATTCCTAAAATCAGGGGCCTAACACAGAAAGGTTCTGATTTTCAGGAATTGTGAGCTTTAAGAGGTGCCACTAGCTTTCCTGGGATCTGCTGAGTGTTCAGCATCACAGCGTGGCCTCTTATTTAGGTACACAGCATCTGAAAACATCAACTTTCTCTTTCAAAGAAAGCAATGCATGCAGTTGGACCTCTCTTTTAAGAGGCTGTGGCTCTTTCTTTGCTGTTACCTGGAGGTTCTCAGCAGCATTGGGAATTGGGCTCAGAAGCTCCATCTTTGGCTTGTTACACAGTTTCAACTTTGCCCAGTGCTTTGATAATCTGGACTGGGTGAGTGCTAAGTGAGATCTTACGCTGCTGCATTTAAGCCAGTGGATTTGCATCTGTTTCCATTTCTGGTGCTTTATTTCAGTGGCAGAAGTAAGGTTCTTCATGGCAGACAAAACAAAAGCAACAGAGGGAAATAACCCTTCTGTGGAAAGTGCAATGCTTTTGGTTTGTGTATGTCACATAGGCTGCTGATCTGTAAGCGGGACTTGCAGGCAACACAAATAAACAGGACAATTCACAGTATTATGCTGGGCTTGTCTCCACACTCACAGATGTTGCTGACTTCCACTGCACAGGAGGCATTTTCACAGGAATGAGCATAATCAATTTAGTAGCTGGACTTGGATTAAAACAGATAGCTGGTGCAGTCTGCAGAGCTGAGTTACACATTGCTGGGAAGCACAGGCAGGGCTTTGTCTATGCTAGTCAAGAAGAGCAAACACCTGGCATCATTTAACAGCTTGACTAAAAAGATGGTTTTTCATATTAATACGCAGGAAAATGTGCCTTTGACTCCTCCTGGGTGTGGTATGAGGAAAGCCACAGCCATTGTAAGAATGTCATTAACATCAATCAGGCAGAGATCAGAAAGCATCCCCACCCACCCTGTTATGGTGTGAATGTGTCACACAAACACTATGAACAGCAGCTAGTGCATGGGAGTTCTCTGTCTGTCTTATTGGAGCCCTATATTTTTAACCTCCATGGTCTTTACCCCCTTTTTATCATCAAGTCACTCATCTTGATTGTCCAGGCTGGAGTCATTCCAACTGGGAGTCAGTGGGAGACCCTTTGTGCTTTCCAGTCTTGTCCTCCTTATCTTCCCATTTCTGTGTTTACAGATCCTCTCCTCATGATAAGTGACACTTCAGTCTCAAAGCTGTATTTTGAAAGCTAGCCTGAATATTAATCAGCAGCATGATCAGGATATCTTACAGATATTATACAGCATGTCTGGCTGTCATTGTGCATAACCCACTGAGTAGGAGACTTGGCATTCAAGGAACTGTCTGTGCATGTCTTTAAGTCTAATGATAATAAGCTATAGTTAAGTCTTTAGTACAGCATATGAGATTTTGTACCAATTAGGATGTAGTAATGCCATCTTTATATGAACTCAGTACCCACCACAGACAATGGCAGGAGTGTTGTCTTAATGTCTGGAGTTTTTTAATAATTTTCTAATTTAAGGCTGAGGTTTGGTCTTGTATTTATTACTTGGAATGGGAGTGTATGAGCTGATGTAGCAAACCAATCAAAAAAGCTAAACATTCAAACCAGGGTGCGAAAGAAACCATGCATTTACAATTAGTTTGGTGTTGTATCATGTCTGCATGCAGATGCTGTTTGAAAATTAATTGTGGTTTACTGCCTTCTTCAGTCTCCATGTACAATACTCATGTTGCATCTTTTCCTTTCCTTGTCATCCCTATTTATACTTTTATTTATTAGATTAGAAGAGGCCTTAGTAAAGGTCTGAAAGGACATCACAAGATAAAAAACAGCACACAGAAGTAACTTTCCTAAAGTCATATGGCAGGTCAATGGCTGGTTTTAAATCACATAAATAAATGTCCATTGTATCACACTGCCATCAAAATAATGTAAAAAACATCCTAACTTGCACACAGCAACGGTACCATCCACATCACAGAGTCTGTGTGCAAAGGCTGCTGGTGGTTATTGTGAGGCTGTATTTTACAATGTTAGTCCCAAGGGAATGTTCTGCAGTCAAAAGATGGCTGAGGGCTCTGGCCCACTACAGCTTCCTGTCTCCCTCCCCAAAGGCAAGAATCAATGTCTGTCGCATCTGTGAAGTCTCAGTGGATTTGGATTATTCTCTACATTTTTATTTAATTATACCCCTTTTTTGCTTCTTAAGAGACTCTTAAAATTTCCAAGTATAATAAGAAATAATAATAACTAATTAAAAAGCTGTGGGTATTAAGTGGGAAATAACAGACTCAAACAAAAGTCAAGGATTATCCTGGGAAATGACGTTTATGGATCCTGGAGCACTCAGTTCTGTGAGGCAATCTGAGGTTTTGGTTGTACTTAGAACTGAGGCAGCATTGTTTTACAAGAAGATTTGACAGAAATCACCAGTGCAGGTTTTCTGCAGGGTTGAACGTGGAGGTAGAGGAACTGTTGTATCTCCATTCCCCCCATGAGCACTCCTTACTATACTGCTTGTGCTCTTTGTCTCATTAGACCCCACTCATATCAAGGCTCTTTTAACCAAAATAGTCCTGTGGCAGCAGCCATGGTGTCAACATGGTTATACAAGCAAAACCAAATATTTTCCCCCATATACTGTATTTCCCTTGTAAAGTTAATACAAACCATATGAGTAAAAGCATTTTTTGTGTTGTCACTCCAACAGGAAGATCAAATACTATTTGTATACCATACAGTGTGCACCAAAGTAAAGGGCTTACAGTATTTGTATGAAAAGCTTTGTCAGGCACAAAGCAAACATGCTGAATTGAGTCTATGATTAGTGGCATCCAAGAGATTTTGACCCACACTGTCCTCTCCAGCTGTATGTCTGTAAGCAAGATGTCTCAATGGATATAACTGCCCAATCAAGGAGTTACAGTTGGGCAGTGTGTTTGTATACAGAATAATATATAATAATCTACAGCATTATTTCAGATGGCATTTGCTTTGAAAATACAGCCTATGTGGAGGAATTTGCAAAGCCCAGGTGTTGCATTGCTTGGTCTTTCTCTCCTTTTACGATTGAATACTGGGGTTTTAAAGGCATCTTATTCAACCATAAGGTAGAACTTCCACAGTGGGCAGAAAAGGTTATACCCTTTTTACTAGAAAAACATAAAGCCTCTGAAAACCAGCATGTGAAAGCATTAGCTACTGAAAGTAAATCCTAGTTGATTTACCTCCATTACAGTTGGAACACCTCAGCTTTCTGTAATGAAGGCAACCCTTTTAAGTATAACTGGACCTTGGACTTTAACATGAACTGTGTAGGATATACTGAAGTCTGTACTGAATTCTTCATGAATTACATTCTGATAACAATCCTAGACAAAATTAAGGCAAGAGGAGGAAAACCAGTTTATCAGCTCTGCAAGCTGAACACTTCTGCGGAAGTGCAGGACCAAGGATTTATCCATACAAATCCCTGTGATCATCAAACATTATGTGAAGTTTAGGCTAGTGAGCAGACCATCAGACTAAGTTGGCTTCATTGGTTTAATTTGGAATCCTTACCTACGGAAGGATTGTGTACAAACTCACAAGGATTTCTGGATTTGATATTTTTGTGTAGCCTTTCTCATGTGAGTCGGGCTTTCAGGATCAAGGCCCTCATCCAAAGGCTGCTCAAGTCAATGGAAAAAACTCTCATTGTCTTTATTGGGCTTTGGATTAGACTCCAAAAGTTGAGTCATATGTTGAATGGAACATTGTTTGAAGCAAAACAGGCGCGAGCCTTCATTCACGTAAAGGTTTTAACTGTTAAGTGAAATTTCTTGGATACTTCCTGTGCCCTGTTGCTCACTTCCTGCTGCCTCTTCACCTGAGAACACACACCATCAGGGAGAAGACCATGAGCCCAGCCCCTAACTCAAGTGGTTTTCAGCCTGTTTTCTGCTACCTTTTCTCTATCAAATGACAGAAAATGTGTCTGCCGTATGACCAAAATGCAGACTGACAATGTAACAGTAACGCTCTGGTTAGGTTATACGTGACCAGAATATGTCTTATCCTGTGACGAGACACCCACACACTAATGTAACAAGGAAACGGTTCCATGTCACTCACTTGAAAACACATCTGGCCACTGGGTCATAAAGGACCAAAGTTTACTGTCCTCAAGCACTTTCAGTAGGAACCACCATTGCCAAGAGATCAGGCATTGATGATCTAATTCATCACCTTTCATACTCCAAACTGAATACATAGTTAAGCCTTTTCCCCCCAGAATGTAGGGGAAAATATCTTATTTTAATTTCAGTTTTAAGATTACCATTATTATCTACCAGTTAGTATTTGTAAAGGGAACAGACTCTTCTATTCAGTAGGGTTTCAGAACAGTGAAATAGTGGTTATACCTCATACTTGCTGTTTTATTGCCTGTTTCACATCATCAGGGCAAGAATACTGGATGGAAGGATGTCTTTGTACCTATTTTTACATGTGACATTTAAAAGGCAAAATAGATTGTGAAGATTTTCTCCAGATGTGTTTTCTGGTTTTGACAGATATCTAGAAATAGGAGGGATGTCTTGATGCCCTTATGTACTTCATATTTATTAATCTCCATTCATTAGGAAGTGCTCAAAGTGACTTTTTATCCACCAGGTTGTCACTACTCACTGCTTAAACTCATGTCAGTTGGTTGTATGGATTTAATTCTTATTTCCAAGTTCTGTGTGCCAAAGCCATAAGAGCCCACAGAAAATAAGAGACTAATGAAAGAAACCTAGAGCAGGTAATCAATCCAAATCATGATTAGCTAAATAGGATTTCAGTTTATGTGGAGGTGCTATCATGAATGAGGTATAGTGGGGTTAGCTGGATGTGAGATATTTTGTAAGTCACACTCAGAAGCAAGACTTATCCCCAGGTCTAACGTTGAGGTATTAATACCAGAGCAGTGGTTGCCTTAGGGTTCTCCTGGTGTGCTGTTGTGATTAAAAGTTTAGCAAATCCCTCTACCTAAATAAAGAGATAATTTTGAGCCCCACTGGTCAGAGTACTTCTATGGAATGTGGGAGCCCAAGTTCAATACCTATTTAATAGTTACACAAAATAGAACAGTTCCAATGCTGTGTTCTCATGAAAAAGTTCAGGTTCAACATAGTGTAGTTTTCCTTTAAAAATAAACCCCAAACAACAGAGAAACCCTTCAACGGAAAATTCCCAAGCAGCTTTTCCTCTCAAGCTACCTATGGGGTTTGCCAAAGGAGCTGACGTACAATGAGATTTTTGCTCTCTGTAATTTAAATCCGGGAGTTTTTTTCTGAGGGTGATTCATTTTACAAAAACACACAACAAATAAACAAACACATCACTGGAATTAAGAAGAAGCATGTGTTCTGGATTAAGAAACAGAGCACCCCTCGAAAGCTCAGCCGGGCCTGTTCATTATACAGATAGGGTTATTGTTTTCCATTTCATTGTCTTCCTTTATGTCTGTGCTTCTTTTCTCACAGTGTCTCCCTTCATTTTTTTCTCACTGGTACGCTCCTAACTCCATGTGTCACTCATTTGCTTTCCTTGCTTCTAGTCTTTGTCTAGACCAGGATGTGGAATGTATTAGCTAACACCAGTTAACAGGAGAGCAGATAAGACAGTGAGACTTTGACTTGCTTTAAATTGACTTAGATATAATAAAATACTAAATGTCTTGTTGTCTAGGTGAGATAGCGCTTTATTTCTCAGGAATGAATGCTGAGTCCTTTCGGGAATAGTGTCAATACCTGTCCCATCACTTGCAGCCTTGCATAAAGCAACACAGATCAGACCTGCCATATGCAGTTCATGCTCTTGGTCACTCCCCCAAGGGAGAACCAGGTTTGCAGATGTTTGTCTAGACCAGTGTTTTCTAGACTTTGCTGAAAATGTTGGAAACCTGGTTAGCTGTTTTGTTGAAAATGATACCCCTGCACTATGTGTGTGTGAGAAGGTGGGTAACGCATGCCTTGTGCTTGGAGCTGCAGTTTATTCCAGGGACTCGGGGCTATCTCTGTTTCCTTAACAAATGAACTTTAACTGAACTGAGCATGCAGAACTATGGTATTTGCAAATATGCACTGTAAGTACAATGGGAACAGGGAGAAGTAAACAGCAGCAGCTTAGGGCAAAATAAAAATAAAATTATAATTCGATTTTATGTATTACTTCCAACCTAATTTGAGATTCCAATTTTCTCTCCTCCCTATCACCACCCACGTTCCTACAGCAAGTTCAAAGGCACTCTAGTGAAATTACAGTGACTGACAGCAGAAGATATTCGCTCAAAATGAAACTAATTTTCCCTATAGTTCCATACAGGCTTTTCTTTGGTGTGTAGGAAATGCGTATGTGTAACCATATCCAAATTTGCAAAGATAAGACTTTTGAATCAATTCACAATGAGTCTCATTCATTCCACTGTAGCTGAAGCGCAGCATCTCACACTAGAATGTGATTAACTTCTCCATAGTGCAATATCCTCATAGTTTTTCTTTTGAGTGTATCTTTGGTAAGGCAGAATGTACCTGGAATGTGTCTTGCTGCAGCAGACACAACAGCTCTGCCCTTTGGGAACTGACACTCAGAATTCCTTAGCTACGGCCCAGTTGTCACAAGAAGAGGTGATTGATTGGCCATGGGGCTGGGACAGGCCAGTGGGGCTGAGGGGTTGGGAACTGGCAGGGAAATGGCTAACCAGACTCAAGGAACAGTAAAGCAGTCCAAAAGCTGGAGCAGAACTGATGGAGAGATCTCTAGTTTGAAAGCCAAAGATTTCCAGGCAAAAGCCAGAAGGGCCACATAAACGTAAATGAGTGGGTGGACAGAAAGGATCAGCCATGTATCCAGAGGTCTTTCGATTCACTGACCCTCTTTAGCGCCAGATGCTGCTTTTAATGCACAGCTGGCTGGTGGAGGAGTATTTCAGTGTAAACAGAGTGAGAGATGGATCTAGTATCCAGGATGGAGGCTCGAGCTGTTTGCCCAGTACTATACTTGCCTTGACTGAAGGTTGGGATCTTTTTGATCATGTCCTGCATGTTGTACTGTACTGAGATGACTCACTTCCTGCCTTTGCCCTTTTTGCTTGCTGCTGCATCACGGCAGCACTGCTCTGGGATGGGATCCTGAAGCCTGGGCTGAGCTGTTTGTGTTCTCTGTGCTCTGTCCCGGCGCCTGCTTGAGCAGAGAAAAGGCTGCTGTGCGTCTAAACTGCTGTGTCATACTTAGTTATTAATGACCGAGAACCACATGACACAAAGTTCTGGGAAGCTCAAGCAGATTCCAGGAAGGGGTCAAGGAGTTCAATAAACAGTTTTATTAGAACTTGAATTGCAACCAAAAGGCTACACATTGACTTTTTCTTTTTATATAAAAACTTTGTGATTGTTACTTGAATTCAGAAATCCTGTGAATGGCAGAAAAAGCACGGAGTTATCTTTTCTCCTAGTTGGTTTTTATGTCATTGCTAGCTCGATGCTGTCCTTGATAAGGAAACTTGAAGTCACTCTTCATTTACGTTTTTCAGTTACCTTTCTAGTTTGTTGGTGAACTGTGGGGTTATCTCAATTTTAACCCATAAAAAAGTGCATCATGATTGAAGGGTCAGATTCTTTCCTGAGTTATACTGATGGAAATACAGAAATCAGTGGAGAAATCCCAAATTGGTGGAAAACACCAATATATATCACATCACTGTAAAGCCAGAGGTAGGCATGTCACACCTCATGGTTAGAAAGAGAGCTATAAATTGTGGATTACTTTATTGCATTAATAATGTGCAGGGTTATCATTCAGGATGGCTGATGCCATATCAGTGCATATTGCTGAGAAGAGGTTGGAAAAGCTCTGCATGTTGACACAGAGGAATCAGGTGGCACAACAAGAAGATACGGGATGAGCCTCAGCAGGCAGATGGCCACGTGTCGGTGTCCCTGTAGCAAGTGGCATTAGCTGGCTCTGTCCTGGCAGCAAGACTGTGAGCTGAGTGAGCTGGTGCTCAGTAAAAAACAGCTTTGCAGTAAATTGCCTTTGCTAAAGTAATTGCTTTTACATTATCTCTACCACACACTTGTTAAGGACAAACTATGGTTCTGTCTCACTGAACATGCTTTTCATTAGTGTTTCTGGCTTTACTTCTGTGTTTTCTTTTACTGCCATCAAGCACTATGAGTTGTCTAACACTGTGTGTAGTATAAATTGATCAATTTGTTCATTCATCAATTCATATGTGTCAGAAGAAATGGGAAACACATCTCCTTTTGAAAGTGACCATAAAGCATCCATTATAGTAAATATCAATGATACGTTAGTGAGCATTGCTATTCCACGGCTCCTGATGAGTACCGAGGGACAGGAATTAAGTGTCAAAGCCAACCTCTTCTGAAGTAAAATTAAGGTGCTTTTTTGCCTTACTCTAAAGTGAAGGAACGTGACCAAGCTGCTATGTGAAATAAATAGAAGAGCTAAAACTCAGACTCAGGTCTGCCTCATACTCTACTCATCTGTCCATGGGACAAAATCTTTTCAGTGCTAACTCTTGGGGCTGTTTGCTACAAACCATCGCTCCAAACCATAGCTCTCTATGATAATGTTTAGCAGTTCGGATTATGAACAGACAAGAGCAAAATTTTCCCCACAAACACATTGAATGCACCAAAGCGCTGTACCAAGTCATTCACTGGGTACTGCAGCTACCTTTGAAGTAAAACCCAGCAAGTACTTAACCAACCATACACAACTACTTGGCAGTCTTTAACGGAGGAAGCGAAAAAAATATTGCATCTGTTTGAAATAAACAGGGAATTTTTGAGAGGCAGAATGGAATTACCCATGCTGGAATCTGACTTCAGCTCACTGGTGTTAACTCTTGCAAAAGCAGCCACACAGTTTTCAGCGCTCACGCTGGTCACAAGTTCAGTCTGACCTCTTGTCCTATGGGTGGCATTCCACACGTACTGGTGCATCCTCCTGTGAGGAGGTGGGCTGGCTCCTTGCGGACTCAGAGAAAACCACTGTGTTATTAACCTGTAAGGCTGCTTCCACACTGCTTGGAGTTTATCAAAGCCTTTGCCTAAAATTCACCATCACTTGTCAAGACTGTTCCAAGGGTTGCCATTAGAAAAGCTTTTTGAAGCATGGCATAGTCAATCTGTTGAGTGCTGCAGGACAATGGCCAATGTCTGCAACAGTTCTGTGACATCTGGAGCAATAATTTCTGGTCTAAGACTGATTATTTGCAGAGGCTGTTAAGATCCGTGGTACTACAGAATGCTTCATAAACTTTACTTCATGGAAAAGCTGCTAGTAGAGATTCAAACATACTTTTTCATGCCAGATAATTTGCATCTTAGGGTATATATAAAGCTGTGATGGGAAAGTGTAATTGTGGCATATACAGGCTCCTCTGAACTCCTTTTATCTTAGGCAGCACAGGTAACAGAAGGAGTGAAGGCACACTGGTGCCTTCTAAGTCTTTGGAAATCTGCTAGTTCTCTGAGTACTAAAAATGGGGGTACAGCTTAGGAGCTGCAGATCACCCTAAGCAAAAGCACTAAATAATATCTTTACCTCAAAATAGGAGTCAATTCTAATCAAACATGTTGTACATACATAGGCAGTCTCATAGTTTCCTACGATTTCTAATCTCATAGAAAACAAAGTACAAAAAGTAGTGGAACTAACAAATCTTGGTTTTCTGTGCCTTTATGTCCTGTGGTGTGTGTTCTGATAGGAGATTTTCCCATAGCTGGGCATTTACTGTTCTTTCTCATCTGCTTTCTGTGATTCCTTGTATTGAAAACAAGGTTGCTTCTATTGAAATTTTTCTCTACATGGATGCATTGATAATATCTCTATCTGACTATTTGAAACCTTAACATAATTTAGACCTCTCTTTTTTTATCAGATTTAGTGGAAAGCTACCAGTTGCTTTGAAATTATAGAGTTGATGGATAAAGAGACACATGCATGTGACATGCAACCATAACACAACCGTGTGAATCCCATGTCCTTAAGAAATTAGATTACAGGTAAGAAGTCTAGCAAGAGTCATTGGAGAAAACCCAGCCAAAGATTCAGTTAGCTTGAAAACGGGAAAGATGGTACAGGAAAATTTAGCATCTCACTGGATAGCTATTTCTCCCAAATTTTCAATCAAACCCCAGGTTTTTGGTAAAATCTATTTGCTGCAAAAGGCATTACATAAAATTAAACTTGAATTTCATTCACAAAAATTTCCATGAAATGTTTTAGATCAGGCTTGATTAGAAAGTCCAAGAAAGCTTCCAAACAACAACCAAACCAGACAGGAAGATCTCTTTTAGTTGGAAAACATAAGGATCAACAGAAACATGGCATGTGGGAAAATATACATGAACTGAAAGGATAGTTCTTAGGAAGTGAGGCCCATTCAGTACCTTGCTTTGGATTTGGGTGACAGAGAAAAAAAATTACTCTAAGGACTTATCCAAGCACCAGTGTCCTGTTTATATCTTGTGGTCTTATGAGTAACTGGCTGGAATAAAACAAGAATGAAAAGATAACAATTACAATAAAATTAAATTAAATAAGCCAGTGACTCATTACAGAGCAGTAAAAACAAAAACAACATCATTTAGGACTCAGTAACAACAGCAGAATTGAAAGGAAATACAAATATGGCTAGACTGGTTTCCTTGTATATACAATCGACCACATCCAAAAATAGGAAGGGAGCAGAACTGATCACACAGTTATTTAGTGGAGGGCAGAAAATGCAGAAACTATGAATTACAATACTAAAGTACTTTAGCAACCAGGTTAATTTTAGTGGGAGAAAGTGCCATAGAGGTACATAACATACATCTGATCAAGGTATCCCACTGGAACTGACAACAGGATTTATCCTACAGACTCCTGCTTCATAAATCTGCTGTATTAAGCAATATTGTTAGGCTTCAGAAAAGTGTTATCAGTGAAGACCCATCCATGATCTCCTTCATACTTTTGATATAAACTTGGGGCTAATCCCAGAGTAAGGACAATCCAAGAAGCTCTTGAAATATTGAAGCAAACTAAAGCTCAGGTTTTGTATAACTCTTCTGGGACATTTGTGAAGTCATTGTGCTTCCAAAGCACGGCAATGCAAGGAACTGCACATCCTGAACACAGCACTTGTCATGGGAATCCGACATGAGCTCTCCACGGCTGTAGTGCTTTGATTTAGAAGAAGCTCTGCAAGACTTATTCTGAAGAAGAAAACACATTATATAGAGGGATACCCTGACTTTCCAATGCCATTCAGTTGGCAGGGCCAGTAAGAAGCTGAAAAATTCAGGGGAGAATATAAAAATCCCCAAAGTTTTGTATCACCCCTGAACAAATTTTATCTGTCTCTTCTATCGCGTATTTCTGGTATTCTCATTGTCACAATCTCCAAACAATCACTTCTTTAGTATACTAAGCGGGATGGAGAGATGAGCACAGTGACTCTTGGACTGGTTTTGAGTTGTTTGTGGTAGTTTACAGACCTTTAAATTTGCTGCAGTAGAAGGGTTTTGACCTGAAGCTTTAGAAATTCTGTGGAAATACATCTTGTTTAGTTCTGGTTTAGCCTTGCCTCCAAAGAACAAAAAGCATGCTATAAACACAAGCAATGGGTGTTCATACCATTAGTAAGGTATCTTATGTAGTATCTTGGAGAAAAACAAGACACAAAGCAGTGATTTCCCCTTATTTGCTCTGGGAGCCACTAGGAGAGGAATAAATAGAAACTAAATCTCCTGACTGCTTGTCCTGTGCTTCAGCCACGAGACCAGGCTTCATCTGACAGACACTCATTTCTGGTGTGTGCATTGTTTTTCTGCACAGATGGTAAATCCTCCTGTAGAGTAAACAGCCTGTAAAGGGAACAGCTGCAGATGCCTTTTTGACAAGCACCTCGCCTGATGCTGGCCATGTGGAAGATTTGTACCCGTCAGATATATTATACTGTCCTCATCTTCAGTTGTGCTGTGTTGTTTACAGCCTGCTTCCCTGGAAGTCAATGGAGCTTTTCACAGCTAGTCCTTCAATTCTTGAAAAGACATGACTAGCAGTTTTAACTGTTTCACACCAAGGCTTCTGTGACTGGACTGTTTGTTGCTGCTATGTGCTTGAGTTACTTCTGCCCTTGGTGTGCTAGAACTGAGCAGGAATTTTCCTGGCACTAGAGGCTAACGTTTACCACTCTATACATTTCAAAGCTGTAGGGCTGAACAAACACATTCCTCATAAGCGGTTCGTCTCTTTCACCACCATAAAAGATGCTGCCTAGCTGATAGCACATATGGCAAGGTCACCCGCAGTTTCTGGTTTGCATACATGTGCCTTTTTCTAGAGAAGGAGTTGTCTCTTTAGTCAAGAAACATTGTCTTGCCCCTTGCCTCCCCAGTCCTGGGTTACCAAAAGAATGACACAGAACTCTCATGTTACATGTTTGTATTCATTGTACAAATGTTTACTGCTGACATCAAGTTCCAATTTGCAAGATGCGTGCTCTGGTTTTGATGAAAGTGTGCTGAATTTATACATCTGCTCTAAAATAGTAACTTACCAACTGGGCTTAGTATCTTAAAATGTCACTGCCACTGCTGTAACACATGCTGGCAGTAAGCAGATTTTCAACTGAGGAGTCATTCATAGAAGCTGCTTTTGTAGCAGAATCCATCAGTTCTCTAACTCATAACTCAAAGGTAGCAGCTACTTTGCTTTTCTTAAAATGCCAGAGATTGTCCCCTACAGATACTTTATTTAATCCTGGAAATGTACTCAGTTTGTTATGGGACAAATGTAGCAGCATCTGAAGAGGTTACAAATTAAGAGGTGGTAATAGAGCAAAACAAACAGTGAAGAGCTTAGAGGTATGAATAATATCCAAAGAGTTTTCTGAGAGGTTATTGGGAATTCACTGGAAACCACTAAACTGTAAAACTAGAGGATGAGTCCACATCATCTGCACTGACATGTAGTCAATTCAGCATAAACTAGGAGGCAGGGACTGAGTCAGCCTCTTTTCCACCTCTTTAAAAACACCCAGAAAAAGTGTGCTGCCAGGCGGAATAGCTGGGAAGCAAAGAGGAGGTGTTCTGGCAAGAATCCTCACCTCTGCGTTTGGTGACTTTGGGGAAAGCGAGCAGTACAGCTTTGAGCAGTATGAGCTCCCACACTTGGACAGGAGCTGCAGCACAAAATGTGCCAAGGTTGACCATGATGTGAGAGAATGGCTGGAGAAAAAGGTAGAAAGGAGTGCTTTGATTTTTAGATCTAGGAAGGCAGAAGAGGAGTGTAGCCTTGAAATGAGAGAGGATCTCCTCAGACAGATCAGCAAAAGGCAGAGGATAACAATAACTGCTTAAAGGTACCACAGAATATTTATTAGCCACCAGTGCCACACACACTGCTAAGCTCAGAGGTCAGCTTTTCAATGGCTGCACAGTTCAGACATGGAATAGCTGCTGA
Organism: Micropsitta finschii; assembly: GCA_034783455.1. Taxonomy (NCBI): domain Eukaryota; kingdom Metazoa; phylum Chordata; class Aves; order Psittaciformes; family Psittacidae; genus Micropsitta; species Micropsitta finschii. Next base: position 81,124 of record JAVHNF010055922.1, read on the forward strand.
AGGTCTAGTTGCAAGGTTAACCCAGCTTGATTCCGAGCTTGGCCTAAGCCTAACCTTAACCCTGACATGTTTTGAAACTTAAGCTACTAAGGTATAATGAACAGAGACCACTTTGTTTTAAACATCAGTATAGACCAGGAATAATTTTATGACAAAATGGTCCAGCAGAATGCTCTAGTATCTCTGTCCATCTAATACTAGCTCTGCTACATGAGCTGCTGAGAAAATTAGTTTAACTATCAGAGAATAAGAAGATGTTCTATCTTGGAGATCCTAAACCTATTGGTTTTAGTATCTCCCTGAAATCTGTAATGAGCTTACACCACAAAAAAAAATAGGCAGTAAAATTTGTCGTCAGTTGGGTTTCAGTAAGCAGATGATGCTGTACTTGGGAAGTGTTTGCAGGACAGGGTATCTGTGTTCACTAGGCCTTTACCAACACACAAATGTAATGGAAAAAATAAACATTTCTAACTGGCGTTTGAATTCCAGCAAATATTTTAGCCAAGAGCTGAACTTAGAGCAAGGACAAACACTGCCATGCGCTGCAGTATTCTGGATGTCACACAGATGCCCAATAAGCTGTGATTTGTTCCTCTACAACCCATGGGGAACTGGAGTCATTTGCAACAGAACACATTTTTGTTTTCTGCAAGGCAAACAAGTGAGGGGAGAGGGGAGGAAGCAGCAGACATGCATCAAGTGGTCTTTAAGCAGCTAGCCTCTGCCAAGGGAAGATAAGGAGAAATGAATTAGCTACTCTGGAACCGACTCCACTTCTTTTTTCTTAAATGACTTCGGCTTAGTGCCTGGTTAGAGCACATCCTTGTTTTGAATGCCTTGTTTCTGTCCCATGTCAATTTTCTAGTGCTAATTTGCTGAGGCTCTGCTAATGTCCCTGCCAGAGGAGCTTCCATCTCTCTTATCTTTATTTACTCAGAAACATCACAACAGTATATTTTAGCTCTCTTTTCCTTTCAAAACTATTTTCAGCATCTATCCCAAAAGTTGCTTCCTGCACGGTGATACATCTTAGCAAGGAGATAATGAAAACCCAGCAGCAATGTCCTAGACATGTGTTGCACGAAGAAGACTGACAAAGGACTGACTAGCTGGTAACCCTAACCGAGCTTCTGAAGTTCTATCAGTCAGCAGGTTGGCACCAACACAGCCAAGCAGCACGGAAGTGTGTAGATGCCCTGCAACCTGCCACATGTGTTTACTCCAGCAAGGAGCTCACTTTGCTTGAACCAGTGTGGATTGTCTGTATTGGCTCTGGCTGTCTTTCACAGGAAGCTACAGAGCTCATTGAACTTGGGAAGTCAGCAAGGGTTGATCTGGCACTGGGCAGTGTCAGTCCCTGCTTCTTCCAAAATTCTTTTGAGGAATCTGGGCTGAATGGTTTGTTTTAGGAAGTAACTGCAATATGAAACAGGGATATGCCTTAAGTGCTGGATTAATGTCATGAGACGGGTCCGTACACAGTTATTATCATGCAGGATCTTAATTTAGTGGCTCCACATAGTTTATTTCAAGCTTTTAAGTCAGTGGAGTATGTAATGGTTTTGTAACTAAAATCTGCACTTAGGTTCATCCATTCTGCTTGTGTCTGCGCCTTTCTCCTTGAAGGCTGGCCCATTTTTCCATCTGGGGGACTGAGACAGGGCTGTCCTCAGAGCATCTGCGGGCCGGGGAGGTTACTGGAGGGCGAAGGCTGATCCCTCCCTCTCTCCAAGGGCCAAATGAGGAGCCTCCCTTGAATGAGGCAGGATGATCTTTCTCCCAAGAGCTAACCCTGATGTTTCCCTGACAGGAAAAATGATCCCTGCAGGAGCTGAGCATAGTGCCTGTCCTGGGATAGCACTGAAGATGCTCCCTCCCTACATGCAAATACATCCATCAGGATAAAGACACTGGGCCCTTCCTCTCTCCTGGAAGCTGAAGGTACAGGGGAAGCCTGTTCCGTACCTTCAGGGACTCAGCCATTTGCTGCTTCTTACTCTCTTTTCCTCACCTGCTTACTTGTGACACATACTGTGACCAGATTTAATGGCGCATTGTTTAGAACATACCCAGGATAAAGCCTTTTTAGTTTATTCTGTCGGTGGAATAAAGCCTAGAGTTGCACTGATTAGAGGTTCTCTTCAGTTTCCTATTAAATTGGTTTTTAATTACACATCTTTTTTTAATCATGATCTCTTGGCTGATATTAAAAGGGAATGCAGGAGGCTTTGGCTTTGGAATAAACAGCTAATGGCTTTCCAGTAGCTTCAGAACAACAAGGTACCAGTGCCACCTCGCTAGTAAAATCTGAGAGCAACACGCCAATGACTAAGCCAGGACTAGCCTTTCTCTGTTCCACTGCTGTCACGTAAAGTCACTTCCATGTTTAGCTTATAGAGCCATTAAGGTTGTTGGACAGAAAATGTTTACCCCTGGAGTATGTTTGCAACATCGACAGATTTTGACAGATTGTGCAATGCTGCCTCTGCTGCACACAGGCACAGTGAGCACAGAGTGAGCTGGCCTTCCCCTGAACAAGGGTACAAGTTATCAGTATGAGTCCTGAGTTCCAACCTTCCTGCTCTGAGTACTAGTACAGAACCCAAGGATCTAATCACCTCCTCATCTCCTGAGACACACAAGACTGTACAAAAACAAAGGCTCTCTTTTTCTTGCTATTTTCAATTGGCAGGGAGCACAGGTACTCCAATGAACAACAATATCAAATTTTAATTACTCTTTATTTCTATGGCAGTTGTGCCCAGAATCTCAGACTGCAACCCCGCTTCAATGTACTGTTCAAAACATGTCAAGAGAAACTACAGCATGAATGAATGGGACAGAAATGGTGAGAAAAGAAGCAAAAGTAGAAGGAGGGAAAACCATTTGAATAGGATGACAGAGCTGGTGAGAGATCTTGGTCAGGAAAAACCCACAAGTATTGAACCCACATCTCCTCAGTAGTTAATCATACATTTACTTTACCACACTGCCCAGTTCCTTTTTGTATTAAGAAGGATGCCTGTATCCAGAAGTTATGGCAAAGTTATTACAAGTTTCAGTTGAGATTTTTCTTTTGTACAATGCCAGGACTTGTCCCATGAAATTACAAGCTGAGCTGCTGCATGCTGCTCCTCCATGGGACTGCTGCTCCTTACTTCTGCACCACTGGGATGAAGCAGCCTGTCCCATCTGCACTTTGGGAGAAACTGAGATTATGTATTACACCTTCCCCTGCATATTCATACTCCACCCAGGAAAATAAAACTTGCAGTATGTGCAAAAATATCTCTGCTAGTTTAATCTAATTAGCATGAGTAATAACAGCCACAGAGATACACCTGAGAGGACATTAACATGCTATAACCAGATTACAAACTTAGAGACTCTGCATACACACTCTGGCAGCTAAACCCACATTGCCACAGTTTTGCTGCTATTGTTACCAAGCTGTATTAGCCTAGCGCAGGTAGATCAGCACATGCTGCAATTATTCCTTCCCCTATTTTTGATGTATAGATAGACACATTCAAAGGCTCAATATTTTAAAGAAACCAGCTACCCTTACACTTTCCTTCAGATAATCCCAGTGTGCTTTTATTTAGTGTGGCAGATTGTTACTCTATGTGCTAGAACTGAAAAATAATGGACTCTGGTGTTATTCATTCAGTGCCTTGCTACTGGCACTTGGGTTTTGGCCTTTGCAGTGCAGTATATATCTCATATCCTTGAAGAGAGGTGAGTTGTGGGAGCAGAAGGGAGGGCTGGTGTTTACCCAATAAGCAATAGGTTGGTTAGCATAGTATCTTACGCAAAAGACACGTACACCGCCAGACTGCCAGGCTGAGGGGGAATGAATTCTAAGAATGGGGTTTCTTGAAGGCAGTGGCAATAAAACTCCCCTGTTAGGTCCTGTAACGAGTCCTGAGGCAGCACCCTGCCAGAGATGGCTGTGTGTGAGCACACCCAGTACAGTTACAGCAGGAGCCACCTAAGAGTAGAGAGTTTCTTCCCCAGTACAGCTCAGTCATACTCGCTTCCTGGAGCAGCTTCATCTAACAGAGTTAGAAAAAGCAGTGTTAACAAAGCCAGGAATTCCCAGCTTTGTTAACATTGACTCTCCCTTATCCAACGTGCTTCTGAGCTCTCCTCTAAGTCTGGCAAGAGCCTGGTTTCCAGGAGGCCTTCTCCAAGAAACCTGGATTGAATGAAGTATCTTTATATCCTTATCTTTTTTGTAAAATCAGCTACTGAAATGTTTTAATGACAGTCATGACGTAGGTGACCTGGTCTCTACACCCGGGATCCTCCTGGTGTGTTGCCATGGGTAGCTAGCTGGGGTTGGCTTCATGACTCCTTTCCCTTCTTTCCCTTGATCTGTTTCCACTGTAAAATGAGGAGCTCCATATTTGTCCCATGCTTAGTGCAGTGAGCACCTTTGACAGGGGCTTCTATAAGCCACCAGAAAGAACATGGAACAGAATCCCTATTTCAGCACACTTTTGATACGAATGCAGATGTTACTCCAAGCCTTTATGGTACAAACCAGGAACAGTTTCTCTGGGTTTATAAATGGATGTAATCCTGTAATCCCACTGAAATTAATATAAGTAGTCTCATCTACAGAGTTAAGCAAACTCTCTGCTCCTTTAAGATCAATACTATTAATTAGCACCTTGGGTTTACTACTAATTGTTTAAGAGTCCAAACCTGTAAAATTTCACCTGATTTTGACAGCAATCTCCTTGGCATAAATATACTAAAGATTTAGCTTAAAAGTCTGCATTGGCCAAATCAGGGCCCTGGACTGTGCATGCTTGGGAGAAAGATCCTACCTCTTGTTAGCCATTTCATTCATAACACCAGCAGTCCAAATCCTTGACTAGGATTAGAGATGCTGCTGTAATACAAGTAAGTTTTAAAAAGGAAGCTGCTCTGTAGCTCAGTGAAGCATTCTTTTGCCTTTGGCCTGAAAGCCTGCGTCTCAATTCTCCTGCCAAGCCTTGGAGCTCACACCCCATGGACAGACGCACATGGGTTTTTCCCATCAGTTTCATCAGAATAAGACTGTTTTGTGGTTTCTTGTTATAAACTCTTTACAGAAGCTAATTACTGTTGGCACAGAATTAACCACCAGTTGTATAAGTGAAATTTCGCTCAGCTTTGTATCCTGTGATGCATTCACAACATTGTAAAAGAAATGTGCGGCCCAGCTGCGTGTGCCATGTGGCAGATGTGCTGCTGATGCAGGATCAATCCATCTGCCCAGCAGGTAGAAGTTAAAAGTCCTCTTTTACTTTTTAAATAAACAGGGAGTAAATCCCAGTGTCCTTGTCAACATTTCCACTCTAAACAGGGCAGATTCTAATGTTCAAGGCTGCAAGCAAACTAGAGAAGCCTGCAGATGCATTGACGTGTTTACCTGAGCATTTAATATACTTTGTTTCAGCGACATGTATGTGATATGGAAGACTCTATGAAGACCCATTCTCAGGCTATTTTGCCTGCTAAGTGCTGAGCAAGTGTTTTGCTACCATTTAGAAGTACTGCTTTGACGGTGAAAATGAAGGGAAAAGAATCCTGTGGAGACCAATAAAACCTGTGAGGTTTGCGTTTTATTTATGGAAAATGAATACAGCAGGGTCAATGGGGCATCAGTTTACAGGGTGCCCTAGCTCCACTGGTGAGTAATATGCTAATTAACAGCTTTGGGAATGCTGCCAAGATCCTGCTTATCTCAGCTCCTGCCAATCTCAGTTTCGTGCAATTTACTGTCCATCGGATGGACACTGACTAGAATTTGGCATTTGCGTAGTGATTTGCAAAGCTGCCTGATGGCTTGGATAATACTAAAACTGGGGGTTTTGCTC
>JAVHNF010055923.1:0-10847 GCA_034783455.1 Micropsitta finschii
TGTTGGCCCATGAAATTGCTGTGACTAGTCCCTGCATATCATTAGCATTTCTTTTAAATGTGTGTTGGTACAAGAACGTGTATATGCTTTATATAAAATGAGTATAATGGATGTGTAAATATGTAATATATTACACATTATAAATGCCAGCACATAAGATGTTCTTTAGCTTAGCAGAAGCCTTATGATCTTGCTGTGTTCAGTAGACAGTGTTTTTACTTTGGATGAAGGCAGGATTTGCCTCCTGTTGCTTGGAGTAGGCCTGGAAGTCCTCTAACAGCATTGCACTGGGGAACTTACCACCAATTGACTATTTTCAACTGCTTCACTAGAGATGAATAAAAGCAGTTCTCTAAAGTACTCTTCCACTCCCCTTTGAAAGCCTGATTCTAGACAATGTATCAACAGGGACACAAATAATCATCATGCTTTTCAAGCTGTTTGCCTTCTGTTGCTGAAGTTAAATATGTTTAAATAGTGGAAGTTACCAACTTGAAACCTTCTATCTCTTCCTGTAATGAAGACGAGAGGGAATTTAGCCCTAATTATTTTCTTCTTTTCTGGAAGCAAGTGCATTTACTATCAATGAGCATGTACTGGTCCTTACCAGTAAGAATGAACTTCAGAAAATTGCCACTTGACATTCTACCAGCACAACCAGAAATTGAAATAAAGGCCCCAAGAGCAAAAGTTTTAATAATGCAGCAAGTCTGTCAACCAGTTGAATTTAAATAATGCTATAATGCAAAACACTAGTAACTAATTACTACAAGGAAGGAATTGCAATAGAAACTTTCAACAATTTGTTATTATATAACAGCAATATTATGAGATTGGCTTGGTCTTGCAATATGAAATCCTGATTTCAAATTGATTTTAACAAAACAAATGAAACAAGGAGAAAGCCTATTTGGAGTGGACTCTTGAAAATAGGAATTCAGTACTTCAAGAAAATATAAACTGTCTAGCTTTCTGATAATAAATACAGGAAAAATGTTGAGTAGTTTTTATGACACAAGTAGGCTGTAGTAATGCTGAGCTCAGGTTGTGATGCATGTTCAGGTGTTTGGCTGTCTCACTCAAAGCCGAGTTTGTGAAGCACAGCTGTGTGACTGGCTTAATTTTACTGAAAAAAACAACCCACAGTGTTGTTGAGCTGTGAGGTTGTCTACAAGCAAAAGCTTTGCAATATAAAAAAGTAAATATGGAAAAGTGAACTCTTGAGATGAATAGAGAAGGAAAAATACTGGCATGTAATGATACAAAACTCCAGGAAAAGCAGGGTCAGAAGATTTCAACTCTGCAAGATGGAAGGTTAGCCCACTCTAAAATCTGCAGTAACTGAGACAGCCACCCTTGACTGATGACTGTCTGGCCAGCAGGAGCTCAGTGGGTGCCCATACTGAGTGAGGTGATTGTGCTGGTGCTTAGCCTTGCAGCATGTAAACCTAAGCTGCTTATGTGGCTATTAACTGAAATTAATTTTTGCTCCTAAATCGTATCTGATCCTGCTTGCACAATGGCTGTGTATGAAAAAAGACACACAAGTAACTGTGACACAGAGGGTGGTTAAAAGGTAAAGCTGAGAATTACAGTTAAACAAATTTAACTCAAGAAAATAAAGCAACTAGTTAAGTTTAATTTGGATGTCTTTTGTAATCAAGACCATTTTTGTTTAATGCATGCCGACCAGTTCAATTAAAGAGATCTTTGGGGCTAACATACTAATTTTTTCTGTGCTTTTGTTGTTCAAGTTAAAAGTTATATGTTAAAAGTTTGAAACAACTATGGTGCAAAAATAGATGAACATAACATTGAGAGGATATTTTAGCAGGTTATTCAAGTGAGAAGGAAGGGGTGGAAACAGAATATGGCTTAAGAGGTAGAGTAGCAACAACTAACAAAAATAAAGGCATTAAATGGAGTAGGAGACCTGAGGTTTGAAAACTGGGAGGTGAGACTGTAGGTAGACAAGGTAGCTGAAATAGTGCTGCTATTATCGATGCTAAGGAAAGGAAAAGTAAAAACGTAATCTAAATTAGAAGAATAAGATATTAAAACAGAAGGGCTTGTTACTTGCAGTATCTATGTAACTCCTGAGAATTAATTGATGAGAGGATTTTCTGTTCTTGAAAAGTTTTTCGAGGTTGTTAAGAAAATTTAACCCTGTTGATGTGGGGCTAGAACAGAGACAATGTGAAAGTAACAGACACTTTAAGGAAGCCCAGATTTACAATTTTCATTTCCCCACCACCTTTACAAAATGATTTCTTTCAATTTTTGGAGAGCAGTACCTGTGCTAGGTAGTTTTTTGTTTTGTTTTGGTTTTGGTTTTTTTTTCAGGTGATCTCAGGCAGATCTGCCATAAGATGGCAATATCTTCTCCTACTTCCAGCTGTATACTCTTATTAAGATGTTATTGGTTTTGCCACAAAACAACTGCTGACAATACTGGGTAACGTGGAGTTAGGAATGCCATTTAAGCCTTTTCTTCTGACTTTCTGGCATGAGGTAATTTCCCAGTGCATTAATTTGAAGCAAAGACATACCTTTTAGTCAATAGGGTGAGTTCTGAAGCTTAAAGCAACATTTTCATTTCAGAAGATATGCATTTTATGATGAAAACCAACTGTTTCACAAAAATTTCTTTGCAAATTCTAGTAAAACTTTACAAATATTCATAACCAACACTTGTGAAGGCACAAGCTAACAGAACAAGTGTCAAACTTAGATTTTAGTTTGAAGTGCTAAAAGTAAGATTTATTTTTTTCTAAACTTTAGTTCAAATCTAATGAGCTTAGTTATCAACCCTTCTATTTGTTCAAAATCAGATCATTATCCCCAAAGTGGGCAAATTATTTAGGGAGAGATTATAAAAGAATGCCAGATATAAGCAAGCAGATAATGTTTAAGAAGAATAGCTATTACTTTATTCTGATTTCAAAGAAACGTTTTTGTTAATATTTGTTACCATGACTGAATCCCAAATCAGCACTAATATTTGAAATTTCAGTATAAAGTTTATATCTCATATAGAATAAGTCCTGGTGTTCTACATTACCTATCTTCAATCAGGATCTGCTAAGTACTGTTTTCACAAGAAGTTTGCCTTCAAAATACCATAAAAATCAAATGTAGGATTAACAGCAAGAAAAGCACATGGAAAGTATTGTGCTGATAGTAACTTGTTTGATTCTCTAAAGGGAATGTGCAAACTTATAGATAGATAGGATTTAGTTTCTTTTACATTACAAAATAGCACAGCTAACACAGACTGCATGCCTTTACTGTTTCTCTAGTGTCTGACAAGCCCAAGCTCAAAGCAGAGCCCTGGCCTCCCACCTCATCCATGTAGACAAAGGAAAGCAGTTTCCCTGTGTTGACTCCACATAAAATAAGGCATCTTCCTAGTTTGAATAACAGTGGCTTTAGCTTCTTTCCCTTTACAGCCCAATGGTGTTCTTAGGGACAGAGTCCACTCAGAATTAACTCAGAATATTTACTTCTGAAACATTGTCCATTTGTTAAAAAAAAAAAAAAAAAAAAAAAAGTAAAAGAGAAAAGGTCTGGCTGCTATGACCTTCAGGAAGTGACTGTGTAGAATACTAACCAGTGTGTCTGATGGGATCCCTGAACCACCCTAGCAAAGACTCAGGCTGGAAATCAGGATGTTTCATAAATCATCTCCAAAAATTAAACCAAAAGATTTTTGCGGAAAAGTTCTTAACCATCCCAAACATAATTCTGCATAAAAATGTTAAGCTATTGTTGACAGCTGTGGAATCCATTTATCCCCATGCGCACAGTAACAGTGGCTGGGATATTGTTGAAGTAAATCAAAAAAGAAGTTTGGACTGAGATCTTTCAGGAAATATTATGGAATATTGATTCAAGTTAAAAGCAGACTGAAGCAAACATACATATTATGGCTTAAAATAATGTTAAAACTCATTCTTCAGAAGAAAATTCGCATAGAATATTTACCTATACTGTTTTCACAGCATGCAAATCTTTCTGATCAGAAGCAGGGGAAGCTGGTTTATTATTTAGACTTTGCCAGAGCTAAGAGCAGGAGCAGCAGCTGATTTTATTTTTTAATGAATATGTGGTGCATTCCTCTTGACCACGGGCTCTGGAAAAAGGGAATAATGAGGAAAAATAGATTCCATGAGATGAAGGGGGAAAAGCATCCTTGGATATCAACTTGACAATCTAAGAAGTCTGTTTCGAACTGGTTTTAAGTCATATAGTGACAGAAGCCCATACGGAAGTAGAACTAGCAAAAAGCTACAGATGAAGACCAGAATTTGCAGCTTGGAGACCAGAAATCAGACTGGCCATGGCAGACCGGGAGCAGCAGGACACCATACCAAACTTTGAGAGGCTTGATGTCTGAAAAGCACAGGTGGATGACTGTGCAACTATAGTTCCCCCCTGCACATACATTGGCCCTATCTCATCTTATCTTGTTGACCCTTTCTCCCACCAAACACACTCTATGTAGGCATATGCAGACAATACTCTCCTACAACAACATACTCCCTGCAGCCCACAAAGCCAGATGAAGCACATGAGAATTAAAAACTGGCCTTTCAGATCCCACTCTTTGGGGGGCCCATGCAATCCAGGAAGCAGTAGGATAAGCAAGTCCATACTGTTATTTTACCTACAGCACTACTGGAACAGACATATCCAGCCATGAAGCTACCTCTTCCTATTTCTTTCTTTCTTTATCTACATTTAGCATTGACAGCGTGGGGGTTTAGTTCAACTCATACTCCTGCTGAGCAGAAATTGTGGAGGAGGAAGACCAGCAAGTACAGGGTTGACAGCCTGTGTGTTAGAATATCAACTCCGTCTAAGTCCAACTAATGTACAGACCAAATTCCAGAACCCCATCAACAGCTCTCCCTTCTGATTACAAAGAAAGATTCAAAGAAGTGATCCCTGGAAACACAACATTGCTTTGTATCCCACTAATCTATCGCAGCAGGACACTACAGTATGCAAGGCATCAGTGTCGGATGTTGCTTGGTGAGATATATGAGCCCAAAGCATTTGACAGGTCACCATGGTTAAGCCAGATTTGACAGAAGTGTATCCTTGTAGTGATGACATTCAAGTGTGTGCTTCCTCTGACCAGGATTATCTTTGCCAAGGAAATCAGCTGTCACAGTCCAAAGCAGAGACCAAGCACACGGCAACATAAAAGCAGCATAATCAAGTACAAATCTGAGAATGCACTGGTTTGATGTTACAGATGAATTTTTTTTTTTCTTAATATTTTTACATGTAGATGAAAGAGAAAAGACCAGAGGAAAGATCATTGTCTGGATCCAGTCCTAGTTAGATGCTCTTGAGAGAGACTTAGATGAAATTGTCTTGAGAACTTAGCAAGAACAAGGGATTGGGAATTAAATTGAGTAGCCACTGTAAAAGCAGCATATAGGACAGTGAAAGATTTAGGAATGCATCAAGTGGCAATGTTTGCTTAAAAGGCAGACAAAAGTATCAGAAGGCTATCTGTGACTTCACAAAGCTTCATCTTCATTGAATAGAGAGGAACTCATTAAGACAAAATGAAAAGGAGTGACTTCGTTCTAAGGTATCTAGGTATTACATCTTACACTGAAGTTTCATTCTGTGATGATGGTGATCATGCAGGCTTGTGGCACTTTCAAGATCATTGACTGATGTGTTGCTTTTGGATGAAGGAAGGAGTTAAGAGACAAACTTGCAAAATATTTATACAAAATATGAACATATGTGCTCAGACGAATGGGTAAAATAGAAAATGCAGTTTAGACAATATGTAAAATGTCCTGGAAATATAACACCTTAGAAAGACTTTAAAATAAAATATTTACCCAGATCCTTAATGAGTGATAATGCTTCCCATGATATAAATGCTCCACCACCGTCATCCATAGCTCCCTGCCCAACGTCCCAGCTGTCCAGATGTCCACTTACCAATACAATCTGGAAAAGCAATTATGAGAAAACATATCTACATGAAAACACTGAATCAGAAAGGTCAGTTGAGTATTTAAGCATTTTCATGATTTTTTCATAAATTTGGCTTTTTTAGTTTAGAACAGCAGGAAGGAAACATTTCAAATAAAACTGAAACATTTTTCTCTAGTCACTGAATATAAATCTGGAATGATCAAATGCATCCTTCCTCTTCAAACCAATGCCCAAATCAAACCAGATATGCCGTAAGAAATGTTTGTTTAAATGAAAGGTTTTGTCTTACACATTAACAAAGTGCATACTTTCCAGAGATAAAGGACTACTACATTGCAGAATGGTGAAAACGTCTTCTATATTTTAGCTGTTTAGGCCCCTAGGCATGAAATTTGATTAACCTTATATGTGGGTGCATAGGGAAGAAATACAAACTCAGACTAAGTGTTCTCTGACAGAGGTTATTGTTTTATTATACATCTATGGTTCCTGTCACAGGGGACCTCTAATTTATTACTGGATCCCCTATGTGCTACAACAATGACAAGGTATTTTATAGTTCCACTAGTCATAAGGATATTTTAAATTAAAAATGACATGGTAGCAAGTCCCAGAGGGGCTTTCTGCAAAGAAAGTTTTGTGGCTACTGTAGAGTATAGTAGTAATATGTATCTCCAGAAACACCAACTTTCAGATTTGAACTCTTTAAATCATCACTTCAAATGTTAACAAGCAGCATCAGATCCGTACCAGAAGTGGGACAGTTCCCTAAGTGGACCTGAAACTGAAGAGCTGGTGGACCTGTGGTTGCAGTGGTGAGGTCAAGGAATGACAAGAACCCTCAGGCACTGTGGTAAAATGATGAAATAGCACAAAACCAAGAGCAGGGAGCTATTGCAGTGCCCCAGGAATCTTTGAAGAATTGGTAACAGTAAAGAGTGCCCTTGGGATAGGGTGGAAGCATCCAACCTATGACAGCTCAGCACTGAGGAAAAACTGAAGGAGACCCTGGAGTATCTGCCTGTGCCCTGCCCAGAACTGGCCATACATGAAGGGATGCTTCCTATTCTCTGGTCAGTTGTTGTCAAACAGGTCTCAGAGTTGTGAGATCTAGAAAGAGGATAAAAGGTACTCATTCTTCCTGCCACATCCTTCTTCCTAAGGGAGGAGGAACTCCTGGCTTATCCTCTCAGCTTTCATTCATCACATGACAATTACTCTAGCACTGAAAATGAGAACATAGCAAGTCTTTCCTATTATCACCCCTGGAGGGTAAGAGCCTATGCTCTCAAGTGTGCAGCTAGCATCACAAGAAACTTGGGGCCCAAGCAAAAAGATCTCTATTTTTCTCTTCACAAGAGAGAAATCTTAGTACGTTTTCACTGGTTTTTAAAAATAATGGACAAACAGATCATGGCAAGGCAAAATGCATGAAGTGTTCAAACAAATGTGTTTTTTCATCCAACCAAATACGAATTCAGGTAATGCAACTAAAAGGCGCCTTTGTATTAAACAAATTGCAAAATAATGGTAAATTACTAGCCATATCCGTTGTATGGATCATATATCCAAACAATGCACGAAACCCCTCTAAATTCAGAAAATACACTATGAAATATTTATAAATGTGTATATTATAAAAACAAGAAGTGTCATGTCTTAGAAGCTGGAAAAGCTTGTGATCAAAATCTCAAGAGCAGCTTGCTCCTTCCTTCTCAGCTGTTTCAATGCTCTTTTCTGCTTGTCCAGCCTTAACTCAACATGTGTTTGCTTTCCAGCACAGACTGGTTTTCTTGGTAGTAGACAGAGACAGACTTGCTGCAGCCTTTATTCCAAAACTTCCCCTCCTTCAAAAGTGCTTAAATTTGGACAGCAGGCTCCTCTGTAAGAGCCTCAGATTTACTCAGGAGGTATTCCTGCAATTTAATGTCATGATCCTCAAGGTCCAGCATGAAAGACTGCAAACAGCAAGTTTTCGAGGGTTGCTGCCCTACAGTAGATGTACTTGATCTACTGCAGCTCTCTGCTACAATAACAACATAGCTTGAAATGTAAGAAAAGCCATGCCAGCTTTGGATGTAGAAACCTTTCTGAAATTAGAGCAGAAAAGAAGTGCTGAGCACTTCTGTGGTACTCCTTGGTTTGTTTTCTTATATGGGAGGATGAAGCATAAACACACACACATACTTGTAGGTGGTGAGGGCAACACTGGAATGAACGCTGCACTGAGTTCATTCAGGCACGTGCAACCCCACTGCAAACTGCATATGGAGGACTGAGCTGAAACACCACTGCGCTTTGCAGCCAACTGATGCAGACTCATTACTGTCTACTCAATAAGGAATTTTCAGATAATAATATTTATTTTCTTTAAAGAACAGAAAAGGCTCTGAGTGAATGCACAGCTGTCTGCCATATAAAGGATGGCCATTCCACAACTTCAAAATCACCATCCATGTGGTCTGTTTGTTCTTTAAGCAAAAATTGGTTTTAAGAAGACAACTATGCATTCTCCTGGGAAACAGAGCTTCAAGCCGAAGTGAATTATTTAGAATAAGTTTGTAAACTCATTTAGAGAGAACCAAGCTTACAATAGAAGCAACGCCTTGTCTTTAGCAGTGAAAGAATACCTCACTAATGCTGTTCCCTGGCAGCAATCCCAACATGAGCATTTGAGAAAGAATTACTCCTCATTTCTGTGAAACAACACATATTGCAACTAAGAAGGAAATTCTGAATCAGAAGAAGGTGGTGTAATCTCATTTGGGGTTACAGACTCCAATCATAAGGCATCGTTGCCAACTCACAAACATTACACCAAAACAGATCAAGGTTCAAGGGGATTGAGAAAGTCAGATAATTTTCTGGATGAACTTTCACTTAAATTTACTTCAGCTGATGCCAACATCAATTATATAAATACAACTAATGTACTTCCATGTGAAAGCTTTTTTAGAACAGTTGGTTTTTTAAACTCTTATGCTTTTGTAGCAGCTGCTAAAATGAAAGTTTCAGTGATCCTGTTTATAGCTAGCCATAGACATTCTTAAAGTAAGACACAGTCATAAAATAACATAACCACTATGTTTATCTCGGTCTTCAAGTAGCTGTAATGTGTCTGGGCAATGAATGGAAATGTTTCTGAGATTCACTTTAAGCCACTGTATTATTTAAAATAATATTATAAAATAATATTATTAGAATTCTCTGTACAGGTGTGCTAATAACAAAGGCATTTAAAGCTATCAAGGATGTTTGATTATTCAATTTTCCACATGGCTTTCAAATCTGTTACGTGGTTCTCAGGTCTAAATCTACACATAGACTAATCACATTTGTACAAAACATCCCTGCAGAAATGTCAGTACATGCCAACAGAATGTAAGCACTGCAAGGCAATGGAAGCAAGTACATGTAAGTATTTGTTTTAAATATACAGAGAAACCTCAAGGAACAGTATAGGACAATATACTGCTGTATTTATAGAGCAATACAAATTTGCCAAACTGACACAAAATAAATTTAGGATAAGACAGCTTGCATGCAACATGACAACTTAAAATTCATCTTTTCTGCAGTGACACAGCTAAGAAATGCTTCTCTAGACATGGTCCTGAGACAATACCACAAAAGTGGAACTTTGAGAACCGTTTCAAATAGAAGATGAGTTCTTGTATTTCCTTCTGCACCAGCATTATCACCTCTATTGAATGCCTTTAAGTCATGCCCAGCATTTCAAGCAAGCATACTGAAATATTTTGAAATTTAGACGATATCTTACATATTTATGTGAATACATGTTTTCATATTTTATATTTTAAACCCAAGAAGATTAAGAAAAGGAACTACCCACTCACATACATTTGCATATGTCATAGAGTTATCCTTTTCTAAGCAGGATGGGTTTTGCCAGTAAAAAATAATCTCCCATGACATGTGTAGTCAGACATGCCTATTGCATTTGTCATGCAATAACTTCATAAAATGTAGGTGAGCTGCCTTCTGCTTGGTTAGAGGGAATTTCAAGAAAAGTCCATTCTACTTTTAGTTTGTCTTCACAATCTCATTTGCTTCTATAGGGGTACAAGGCAAAGGCTTCTTTCTATGCAACATTAGGGATTATAAACAACAAACATCATCAGGAAAGAACTCTAAGTAACATTTTCAACCACAGAATTTAATCTAGAATAACATTTGTATTAAGTTGTGAGAACCAGCATTCAAAGTTATTTCATGTCACTGAGGCAGAGGGTAATGCAAGAGTAACAAAACAGTCATTCATCTTTGCCCTTCATAGATGAAGAAGACTTCATGGATTTCATGGATGGAGGTTAGGGTCCACAAAGTAGGATGGAATCTGACTACCAACAGAAACTCTTAGAAAAGCTTAGTAATAACTTTCATTATCCAAACCACTGAAAAGCATTTTTCCTTACATCTTCCTCCAGCAAATAGGGAAGAAGCACCTTAACTTGCAAGGACCACATACAGAGAATGGGATGTCCAAGAACTAAACAGGGTATTAGAACCAGATCAAGCATCTTTAGTGAAGACACATTCAAACTCTAAGTATCTGTATGCCAAAACTTCAAGCTAAAACAGTGAAGTGCTCTAGACCATAACTTGAGTTCTTTCCAACTGCTCATCCATATTTTCAGCCAACTACTGCCAGAAATTAGTCATTTGCTCAGGAAAAACAAGTCTACGGCATTCCAGCCCAGTTCCCAATTACGTGGAAACTCACAAAAAGCAATTCTATTCAGATTTGTGTGATTCCTTTTTCTCCAGTTTGCTTCTAAATAGGTCCATCTTATACACTAGGTACAAGACCAGGTATCAAGGTCTTACATTATTTGACTGGATATTTATTCTGCATGAAT
>JAVHNF010055923.1:35066-48578 GCA_034783455.1 Micropsitta finschii
TTGTTGCCATCAGACACTTCCCAAGGGCATATGGAAACCAAATACTCCCTTGAGTATCTTTATGAATAACCACAGAGAACACATTATAAAAACACATGTTCTTGTGAATGTATGTGTGTTTGTGTAATACATATTTGAGAGAGCAAAACTAGAACATATCATACGTATGGGGCTGCAGGCTTGTAGGAAAGAAAAAAAAGAATCTGTAACATTGTGAAATCTCATAATATGTGAATTCTTAAACTTACACCTCTAAAATACTAATCAAAGCACTTTAAAGCGGAGAAGAGTGGATGATTACATTAACCACCTCCCTTCAGATCTTCTGCCAGAAACACTTGTATTTGTTATCTGACTGAACCCAGTTACATTTCCAAGTAGTCTTCTAATTATTATTACGCTTCCTCACCATAAGCCCCTATGCTTGATGCCATTTGTTGTGAGCCAAGACCTACAAAACTAGCTGAAATTCACTACTTACTTATTTTATGTAGATTTCTCAGTTGCAGTAGTTTTCACTGGCCTCTGTGTAGCTTTGCTGCTTTGATGATAGACTTTATTGCAGCTTTGAGAACAGCTACATAATCACAAACTGAAAAAGGGTACTAAGGTTTTTGTTGCTTCCAGTTTATGAAAATTGCAGCTGACACTGTAATTTTGTCAAATGAAAAAACTGGACACCTGAAATATTTCTAGAAGGATCAATACTCAAACAGGTACAGCTTGTGAAGCTACTGAAGTGATTTTGGGGAATTGCATTTTAGTAGCTGTAAAAAGTAGGAGATGAAATAAAAATTTATCATTTCCAGGTAAGATGGTAAGTTAGTTACTGTTATTAAAGCAGTAGAACACTTTACAACTCTTTAGAAATGTGTAGACTATAAATGGATCATATTCTGCTAATTTTGAAAATAGGTTTCATGTAAAAATAATTTTAATCAGATACAATATTTCTTAATATTTCCTTTACAGGCTTATATTGCAAAAGTCTGGAAAAATACATCTCTCTTGGTAGTTGCAGGCTTCAAAGAGTCAAGCAGAACACAAATGCTAAAATCAGCGGAAAGCAAAGGTAGACAGACTGTACCGTTACAGTAAAGAAGCACAGGTCACATTCGTACATAACAACAACATCAAACCATTATACCATCTCACCTAAGCACAAACTCTAGTATGTTATTAAGTACACAGTATAACAATGGTAACTGGATAAAGTACATCAGAAGGCTTCCCTCTCTTCCTTACTGCCTCCCCTGCAGCTGCCCCCAAGACTGAGACTGCCAGTAGAAAAGGGGGTAGGGGTGGAAATCAAGACTTGAAAAGATTCAGTGGAATGCTTTGATAAGCAGTCAGAGGAAATAAAACACAGGCATTGTTTTTTCTTAAAACTGATATTTCTGGTAGTTTAAATGTGATCAGAGTTCTGTGAATGTATTCTATGTTAAAAATACAAAGAAGGCTGAATTCATTGAAACTGCAAGGAAGAAAGAAATTATGTTATCCTTCAAATATATTTACCTTTCCCTTGCTTTTGGACTTAAAAACAAGCACTGTTTTCCCAGACAGCATGCAAGAGAGCTTGAACCATCATTAGATCATTGGCTTGTTCAAGCCAAAAAAATGGGGTTTACATTTTATTACTGAGGTCACACTGTGTTCTTCAAGGACCAAACTCCACAGAATTTTCTTTTGAGCAAGCTGAAGCTGTCTGTGTTATTTATGAGACACTCCTAGTGGCCAGCATTCCTGTTGTAGCATCTTCCTTGCAGGAAGCAATCTGCAACATTTTTCTGGAGGAATATTTGGTCAGAGGTATCAAAGGAAGCAGGATGAGTAGACTGGGCTAGTGTACTAGAGGTTGTTTGCCATGAAAACACATACTGCGAATACATTGGAACCTAAAGCCGAAGGAATCAGTCCAAGATTATTAGTAATGAGAAGCTATTTTTTTTCCCTAACCTGTCTTTTCCCCCTCTGGGGATTACACAGCATGCTGACCTTCAGCCTCTAATCTTGGGAAATGATCTTCACAGTAACAGTTAGGCTAGCATACAATTAAAATGTGTAACAGGTCACTTTTGATCAGAAATGGCATTTGGAGAGTCCTTCACTCTAACCACGCTAGAAGGACACTAGAAATGAGCTTGCCACCTTCATTAGTAATTGTGTGCAAACAGGTCAAACTGTCACTTTTTTTATGAAAGCAAATTACAGGTGAAACAAGAGGAGGATTTTTCACAGAGGACACATGATTAAAAAAAAAAAGAAAGGTAGGGAATTCTTTCATTCCAAGGCATTAAAAATAGAGTAGGGACATGCTTTCCTTTTCCTTTCTGCTGTGTGCTTGATTTTGATTTTGACTTAGGCAGTAAGACCCTAGCAGGGACTTATATAAATACCTGCTGTATTTGCTGGAGAAACCAAGCTGTTTGACCAAATCGCTTATATAGTAATACATTATGATTGTGTACAGGCAGATTCTTCATCTATTGAGGTGCAACAACACCTGGCACTGGCCAGGAGCTATGATCCCACTAATAAAAAACACTACACAGTTCACCCTCTGCTTCTTTTGCTAACCCAGCCACACTAGAGCAGACATTTCTTACCAGGACTCCCCCTTCTCCATCTGAGCTGTCAGCAAGCAAGTCACATTTTTTGACATACTGAGTTTTTTCAGAGCTCTAGGTCAGAGCTGTTTGGATAAGCATGTGTGTGACCGAAGAGAGAATAACTGTATTTCCTAGACATGCAAAATTGGAGCTGCAGCAGCAAGGGCTGGGCCAAGCAGCTTCCCACATTACATGTGAAGACATGACCAGAGCAGCTATCAGGAGGCAGAGCTGCAGCCAAGCAGACACCAATCCCTGCACTGGACTCCCTACATCTCATTACAGGTGGTCAGCTAGCTGGAGCCATCCTGCAGCGCCATTTAGGACATGAATCTTCCCCACACTGCAGCAGAAAGCAAAACCCAAGGCACAGTAACGAAGAGATGTTAGTACTCCATAAACCCCCACTTGCACAGCATTCTCTAGCTGAATACAAACTATTATGCAAGCTTGCTTATGCTGATGTTTTGATTTTCCAGAAGAAAAAAAAAAAAACTGATGAAAACACACTGAAAAAGTCATAGTTAGGCTAAAAAAATGCTGAATGCCTTTTCTCTGCAAAACATTCTGGCTATCCTTGCTACCAACTGCTGATTACTTGGGGACTCATTCCAAAGCCGAACATTTCCAAAGCTGCTATTCATTATAGAGATTTTATTGTCAATGGTAGCAGTCAAGAAAGGGGAAAGAGGAAATTGTCTGCTCCTGCTTGAAGGATCCAGAGCATTCTGGAGAAAAAGTGCATTTGCTTTGTAACTACATAATCATACGCCAGAAATCATTCAGAGGCCTTTCTACCTCAGAATAGAGCTGCTGTCACCTTCTAAACTGCTTCTTTACATTCCCCAATCCAGTGATAAGCAAACATGGACCATATCTTCATATTATTTTCAGCTTATGTACACAATGTTCAAGCCTCACTTATATAAACTGCCTTAGAACACCTAAATAACAGAAAACCATTCCAGCCTGACAGCAGCTGACAGGCTTTGTAGAACTACACCATCGTCTTGATTCTTGTTCAATAATCCTTTGCCATGGTTTTTGCTGAAAAAACCTTGATAAGATTTTACCTTCCCATTAGAACTAATTAATCAAGTAAGCAGAAAAGTAGGCAGTCAATAGGACTGATGTATTAAGGAAGGCATTTGGTTCATATTTGCTAACAATAGGTATGAGCTTATCATAAAACTAGGGTCCAGATGTGACAATACATTATTCATTTTAAACAAACCTCCCACTCTGCAACTCCACCCCCTTTCCCCCCCCTTAAAATAACATCATAAGCTTTCAGATAAAAGAATATCTTCATGTAGGAAACAGAGGAACTGAACTATCCACCTGTAGCCAAGACACATCAATTGCAAAGGTAGCTCAACCAAAGCCAGTCACTGCATTTGCAGCACAACAAACCATTGCTGCCTACTCCACAGAAATCAGAACGTATGCTTACAACAGCGTACATGGAAGCAAACATGGAAGGAAATAGTGGGGAAAGGCAGCACCATCCACCAAAAGACCTCCCTGGTGACTAGATCTTTAGAGCTCAGATGATGACAAGATTTCAGAAGCAAGCACAAAGGACAACCTCCCTGTCCTCTCTCCTGCACCCCATCGACCTGGCAAATCCCTCCAGCACAACAGCACAGCAGCCTGTTCTGCTGAGAGCAGTGTCAAACTAGGCAATGACAAATAAAATGGACATAAGGTATTGCTGTGATTCTGCTTGCTACCAATCCTGTCTTTAAAATTCTTGAAGCATCCAGGCTCAGCATGTCCTAACACTAACATTTTTCTTTGAGTATGAAGGCTAAACCAGAAGAATACTGATACATTTGGTGGTAATGGCTGTGAGTGAATGGTGTCAGGCTCCATTCATTTGCTAGAACCCCAACCCTGAAAGCAAGCATAACTGGCATGATGCTCTGTGACAATAAATTCCAATCAGGAAATTTCAAAGCAACAAACAGAGACTTCACATACAAGAGAACAAGCCAATGACTTTAAAGAGAACTGAGCAGGCTGAAAACTTGCATTTTTATTTCACTTAAAGTATATCAAGAAAAGAATCTTATGAAGGCAGTTCTAAGTATAGTACAAGGCACCAACAATCTCCCACCCTAGCTAAGGCATACAGATATGTTGGAGATATTCCAAAACCAGACACAACAGTTATAAGCACAAGAGATTTCTTCTTTCATTAATGAAAAGAAACTATTGTGCAGCTTCTACTGTACCCAAGCTGCAGAAGCCCAATTCCTAGCACTGTCAGTCAGGTCTTTATGAAATATCAGTGAAATCACACAGGCTTCAGCCCTGGATAACAGAGACAATAGTCAGGGAATGCTTTAGAAAGAAATGATCTTTGAGGAAGGGCCATAAAATTCTAGATTCCAGAGGAGATTCCTCCACACCACTCTCATCAGACCCAGACTTTAACTTGGCATTAACTCTTTGCTTAGCCACTTCCAGCACTGCTGTACCACAGTACATATTACAAAACAGCAAAATATCTGTACTATTGCAGTAACTCAAGAAGTTGCACTGTGGCTGTTTTTAACATGGCAAAAATGTGACAAGGCAGCCTGCTGCCTCCATTGCCATCAAGACTGACAGCCTGGCGGAATCTGTCTATAAAGGCAACTCCAGAGGTGACATGGGCTACATGGGCCCTCCCACCATAGTGAAATAAGGAACTGGAAAGATAAAACATGGTTGTTCAATAAAGCCCCATATCCCTGTGGATGTGCCTGACAGAATGAGTTTTACAGACAATTCTGTTGCTGCTTATTTATAGGAAAAAAATGCAATAGAGCTAAAAGGACAAGGAATGACCATTCTCTGAAAAGAAAAATGTGCAAGCAGTAACACGCAATGCTAGTGGCTAGTTGATGCTCTTAGTGCTGTTGCTTATGCACTTAACCAGCACCAAGTACACAGTGGAAGACACCTGGATGACTTTACAACACTCAATAAGCACAGCCATGGTATCATAAAGCTAGCAGCAAAACTGCTGTGCTGCAGTGGAGGGGACACCCATACGTGAGGATACATCTAGCCTGAGTACATCACAAGTAGTCAGCCCTAGTTCTAGAGGTCACAGAATCAAACCAGAATGGTGAACAGAAGTCTCTCAGTGGCAGGATAAATCCTCAGGTAGCGAGCTTTCAAAGACACATGCTATGCTAGTACTTGCATCCTCATGTTGTAGCCAGATATAAACAGTAGCAGCATTTACTAGGTATAGAAATACAGAACAAAACCCATTCTTTGAACTAAAAACAGTTTTTCCTTTCTTTATGAAGAACCTAGCACACTTTATGTAAACTTTTGTATTTGCATATTGTTCCTTGCTGTTTGTGTTGATAGCTGCAAAATTTGAATCTGTATGCCTCTGATCTCTAGCAGTGCCATTTATCCTGAAGACTAAGGATGACAGATTTTATTCTAGAAAAGAATTGGAGAAGCTAGAAAAAGCCAAACAGCTCTCCCATCCAAAAAAGAACTACTCTGACCTACTCTAACCTACTCTATCAAGCCACCAAGGAGTCTCAGGCAGGGGAGCCATGGTATAGAAATATGCTCAGCAAAATTAAATAAGAAAAACTTTAAAGAAATAAAATACAACAAAGTGCAGCAAGGCACCCAAGGCTGAGAATACTCACTGAAGACAGAGTTGATTTAGCAGTCAATTCACCTCTTGTTCACTGGGGTGATGAGCAAAAGTAAAACTGAAATAGGGATGAAGCTTATCAATTCAGTGTTTTAAAACATTAAGAAACAGATATCAAAGAAGATACAAAAAGCCCATCACAGAGATATCCCTGGAACTCTCAGGTATCCTAGGACTGATTTCTTTGTTTGGGTACTTTGAAATGCCTGCTCACACATTTGTTTTGCTGTAAGTGAACAGTTTGGGTCAAGACAGCAGTTTTTTTGCCCCAGACAATTCCAGCACTCTTCCTCCTCTTCCTCCTTGTTCCAGTTTAAAAAATAAATAGAGCAAGGAAAAAAAATAAAATTGATCAAGTTAACCAGTTTTGCTTTGGTAGCAGAAAGGAGCAAAGCAGCAGCACTCCTGCAGTAAAAAAACAGAGGCTTTGGGAGGGCAGAAACATCCGAGAGATTATAGCTTCTACCTCTGAACAGCTGCCGACTCATGCACTGTGTTACAAAGCAAAGTCAAATACATTAGTTTAAACGCCAGCC
Organism: Micropsitta finschii; assembly: GCA_034783455.1. Classification (NCBI taxonomy): domain Eukaryota; kingdom Metazoa; phylum Chordata; class Aves; order Psittaciformes; family Psittacidae; genus Micropsitta; species Micropsitta finschii. The sequence goes on from JAVHNF010055923.1 coordinate 41,888, forward strand.
ACCTGCAGTGGAGCAGAACAGAGAAAAAGCCCCCATTAACCAAGCAACATACTCTGTTGAAGGCAGAAACCACTTTTACTAGTTGCTGTCTGCCTGCATAGTGCCTCTATTCTATCTCTGTGCGAAGTCTAAGGGTTAGCTCAAACAAGGTGGCTTGATGCAAGACATCTGCCTGGGTCATGAGATAGGCTGCTTACACATCGAGTTATCAGGTCTCAACTGAGTGGCAAGACAAAGCAGGTTCCTAAACTGTCTCAGCATTGTAACTCTTTAGACTACAACCTTTTTTACCTATATAGAGTAAATGAAAATTTTTATCATGAGCACAAACACTGCTGTGTTCCATCAACGTTTCCTGCCAGGCAGCACTTACCCATGGAGGTGTCATAGCAGGGGTGCCCTGTTCAAATTCACAGCTGCAGTAACTTGACTGTAAGAGTAGCACTGTCAATCTAACCTGGAGGCTTCCCAAGGAGCAAATTCTCAATACATTAGGCTGCTGCTTGGCTTCTGTTATCAGGTTCTGAACATCTTACCCCCAGATTTAAGGCAAATAACCCTAACAGCTGGCATAACAAGGAATCAAAGTATACCAGAATTAAACTGTGGCACTAGCATGATGCCTGGTGATTTAGTTACAAATACCAGAACTACGATACCTCCAGGTAATATAAAGCCAGCTTTAAAACATTCAAAGTCTGCTTTCCAAGCTTTATATCTATCTTGCAACATCAGATAGAGACCCCCCAGTTAGCTTCAAGCTCTGTATCAATGCTCAAGCCAACACACAGCAAAAAATCTTCCTGCTCTTCTGAAAAATCTCAGCAAGAGATGGCAGGGTATCCTTAAAAAAACCCAGTAACAGCCAAGCAACCAAAACCACTCGGGTATAAATGTACCATGAAGTTATAGAGAACACAGAATTCCTCTTGCCCCACAGAGGGCTCACTTTAAGCCCAGAAGAGTGTTTGATACCAACGTATTAGAAAAATTTTCAATATTCCACAATTTGATAGACTTTGTGGTAGACCATCCTTTCTATTTTCCCACTTCCATTCCTCCACAAGTTGCATGTTATTAAGTTAGAAAAGCTCTTACAGCTCTACACTGAAACAAGCAACCATGACTATTTTCAAATCACGGATAAAAGGTCAAATTAGAAGAAAGTGAGGTTGATCTAAAAGAAAAAAGAAAAAAAAAATTACCTGGAAAATTGAGCTAACAAAAAGTCACCCACTCAGGACTTCTGAAGAAGAAAGAAAATCACAACAAGCAGGAGGTTACCAGAGAACAAGAGAAATCCAGTCAGCAAAGTCTACCTTAAAAACAAGATAGAGGGCTTCACTTCTTAAAACTAATAGTGCAAGTTGTTGTGATTAGATTTTGTGACCTGCCTTAATATATATGAATACAACCTGAATCCTCACAAACACATGAAAAACTCTTAAAATCCACAACTGGGGGAAAGAACACACTTACTTTTAGTAGAGAAACTCAAATATGGCCCCTATTTATGGTTAAAGGAGCAGTATTTCACCTGCACAGCAAAGCTTACTGGAGCAATCACTACAACCAGGAAAAGCTATGACCAGCATCTGAAACTGCAAAATTACAATGCAAGACAAGAACAAACTTTTGAGAAAGTTGGAAAGTTGTCACACAGAGAACAGACCTTAATGAAAGGCCCCATTGTTCAGGGTCTTGGGAATCTGCTGACATGAAGGGAAGGAATTATGCTGATGAGTTAGCTGCAGGGTTACTTGTCTGGTAGGCTGAGCCAAAAAGATCAAGCTTAAAACAACTTGCAGTATTGACTGAATTCCCATGTTTATGGCTCTGCCACAAACTAGCTGATAGCTATATAGCACTGTCTGCCAGATTTCTTTATAGCAGACCTGCTTAGCTAGTTTTGTAAAACACAAGGGAAGGAAAACTAGCAAAAATACCCCCACCCAATGATAACTGAAGTGTTGGCAGTTTTAACAGGTTTTAAAGAACAAAGTAATAATTCTGAATATGTCAAAGGCTGCATCTAGAAACTTTGACATTCCTCTTCACTCTCCCTATTAGCTGATTACCTCTGACAGTAAGTTTGTTTATAAACTGGATATAGCGTTGCATGCCTTATACTTAAAAAACATGAAACAGATGAATTCAAGACCTTCCTTAAAGCTTTTTGCAGCTTTCAGAGATACTACTAACTGCGCACATGGAATTAACAGACTTTGCACAAGTTCTGCCCATATGTATACATGTATTTGCTGTAAAACAAGAGTAGTCTTAGACACAACCCTACAACAGGAGAAATATATACATTTCAGCTAACTAGCAAAACTGAAGAACTTACTTCTGTTATGCTATTACAAAGCGGGTTTGAAACATCAATCTTCTTATTCACTAGTGTCCTTATTTTGTAAACCAGCAAAATCTAGAAGCAAACCTAGCAGCCTAAAACTTGGATTGTAGAGCTCTTACTGATCAGCCAGTCTTTCACAATTCCTACAAAGCGGATTATTATATTTTTCTAAAGACCTTTCAAGTGGCCAGTCTTAAAAGAAAATAAACTGAAAATAAAATAGAATAGAATAGAATTAGTTCTTTCTAAAGACAATTACTCCACAGCACTGGCATATTCTAGACTTGCTTGACTGAACACTCACTCTCTGCAGGTGGGGAAAAAAAATCTTGAACTTTAAAGAAGAAATAACAAATAAATCTATGCTTAGGTCTGTCCGAAGGAGAGCAGTTAAAGGAAACAGGAAGAATTTCAATAAACATCTGGAGCCTGTATGTTTCTCAGTATCATCCTTGAAAAACCTCAGGCTAGTTAATGAAAAATCATGCAGTAGCACAGACTGGCAGAAGCCAAACGATCCAGCTAATTAGAGCTTAAGCCCCTACTTAAAGAATAAAGTATTAGTCCATTCCTGTCCCTTTTCTAAAAGTGCACCTTCACCACACTGCAACAGACCTCACCTTCATTAATAAAGAACCAACTGGACATTTAAGGGGGAGGCTTGAAGGTACTGGGTAGCAGCACAGATCTACAAATGGCAGTGTGCTAGGCAAAAGGACTGTGCTCCCTGCTTCCAAAAGACTGGCAAGAGAGTCCAGTTTATGACTGACTGCAATGAATGTCAAAGGCAATGAATCATGGAGTGGGAGAGGGATCATAATAAGATTATATATGTCTTAATTAAACCCTTCGTCAAATCATGACAGTCTTGTCAAAGAATAAAATATGGGGCAAAAAGACCAAAAGAATCAAGTACTCTAATATTAAGTTCTTACAAAGTATCCTTTTTTATCCAAAGGATAGAAGCACTCGAGAGGAGCTTCTGGAAGTTCATCTTCCACAGTAAGAATTATTTACTAAGAGAGTGGTGAGAAACTTGTTGCTGAAGTGAACCTGTTGCCCAGAGAAGCTGAGGCTGCCCCATCCCTGGCAGTGTTTAAGGCTAGGTTGGATGAGGGGTTGGGCAATCCGGTCTAGTGGAAGGTGTCAGGGGGTTAGAACAAAATGATCTCTAAGGTCCCTTCCAACACCAGCCATTCTATGTTTCTGTAATAACAGATTTCTTTTTTTTTTTTTTCTCCATTTCCAGATCAATGAAGAGAACCTTAAATGAGAAAAAAAAAAAAAAAAAAAACCAAACCCAACCAACCAAACCAAAAAAACTACTCTGAAGTTTTCTTCTTGTCTTACTGTCACACTTGTGTTCTGTGTACTAGAACAGGTCTACAAGGTGCTACCAATACAGCACTAGAAGGAACAAGTTACTGGTACTGTCCAAGTAGTGCTTTTGGACAGGAGGAGAGGATTTCTTCCTATTCAATATTAAACTATTTAATAATGCACAAGTTGTATTAGATGTTGGTAGAAACGATAATCAAGAGAACGTTAACTGTTAGAACAAACAAGTCCCCTGACATTTGGAAGTTGCCCCACTTGAGATACAGAATTAAAACTGGCACTGGCCTTAGGATCCTCTCTGGGGAAGCAACAATTCTAACTATAAGGAACCTGGAGGGATGACAGTCACTGGTGCAGAACACCTAGTATTCTCAGCCTTCTGCACAGAGACAAGAGGAAGTTGAATGCAGGGAACCTTACAGCTCCTGCTTTCCCAGCTGCCAGCAAGAGCACAAACCTGTGAACTCTAAAAGCTCCTGACAGTGCAGATCAGGCTCTGTGTCCTCTGCTTTTTAGCTACCTGCACCAATCTTCATCTTCCCTTCTGTCTCTTCATTCCTTCTTCACCACACTTTCCCCTCTTCCTGTCTTGTTTCACTTGTCCTCTTGTTTCACACTTCCACATCTGCTTATCCTTTCATTTCTTCCATCATTAAGGTGAGGCTACAGCAAAAACTGTAACTAAAATTACTTCCAGCAGGGTCTCATTCAACCTGCATCCATGGCATCAACATCCAGCTACAGGACTCCACATCTGGCCTGTGTTCAGAGAGAAGCCACAGTACTGAAAATTGCCCATGATGCAGGTGCCTCAGCTGCAGAACATGTCAAAGCCAACTGTATGTACAAGAGTTATGTCAGGCTTACAAAGTTTACACTCTTTCTTTCCTCCTCACTTCGCCTTATTAGAGCACAGGTTCTTTTGAGGCAGTGATTTCTGGCTACCTGTTCTGCAACATGCATAGCATAGTTAGGCTCCATTATAACTCTAAAACAACTACCATGAAGAACAAGTCATATGGCAAGTGACAAACTTTGAAAATTTGCTCTAACTTACAGTTAGCCAGAATATTTTTCCCTTAAAAAAAAAGTCCGGCCTGCCTCTGGATTGTGGCTTTTCCTCAAATAAACAAAAAAGTTACATTCTGAGTTTCACTTTCAGGACTTTCAAACATCTTGTCTGTTCTCTACTTAAGAGAGGTTTGAGTGAAGGGAACAAGGACTCCACAAACTGACTGGAAAACAAGACAGCATTCATTTCTTCCAGTGATAATAATTTCTCACAGTTTGAATGTAACAGTTCACCCTTACCTCAACTTTGCTTCCTGGATCATGATCTGCGGCAGCAAAGTAGACCACCTCCTGTACTTCATCCCTTGGCCTTGCAGAGTTCTTTCCGAACACCACCAGCCCATCTTTAGAACACGGGGGAAAGGCTACAAAACAGTAACTTGGGGGAGCTGCAGCCATCCTAGAAAGGAGAGTAAACAACAAAACTAATGTTTGCTGAATTCATAACTGCATGCATTAGAGAATCACTCAGTCTACCGCTACTTATTGTAGCTAAGAGATAACACATGCGCTCTATCTGTCACTTGATTGTCCAGTGATAATGGAAGATCGGCTCACAGGAAGCTTATCTGGATTTAATAAAATAAAAAATTATAGTAATTTTCAGACATTTTTCAGCCAAGGCTTGTGAAGGAATAATGAAGAGGAAAAAAGATAACTGTACCTTAATGAGCCTACTCAGCCCCCACTCAGAGAAGATATTCTGCACTGGAGCTGTTCAGGAACACATGACCTAGATGTATTTAGCTGACTCAGACAAGTGCAGAGACAGAGAATAACTTTAAATAATTTACTCTCTGCTCCCATGCAGTTTGGTATTTTAAAAAAGGGAAGAGAAAACATGTTTGAGGGATTCCTGAAGGAGGACAATGGTGTAACTGGAAACAAAGATAGAACACAATTATATCAAGAACCGTCAATTTATCTACTCAGATCAGAGAGAGCCTGAAGCACTTACTGCACTTTATTTTCTCTGCAGTTTGCCTGCATTGCTGCTCTTACCTAAAGCTAATTGATAGCTGTTTATTTGTTTATGCAGGCTAATGTGAATATTCTTCAGCGTGCTTACAGAGTAGCACAAATATTTTAAGTTTCTCCAATGACAACATATAAATAAAAAATTTAAACTGTTTCAGGATTACAACACTACTGTCGGAAGTCTTGTGTGTATTGCCATACCTGCTATTTTTTCCACCATTCAGGAAAACTTCTGACACATTTAAAAACAAACCAATACAATTAAGATTTCCCCCCTAAAACTGCTAATTTATTTGAGAGACAAAGATGGGGGGAGGGTGTGGAAAGCTGGTTTGATAATTAACTTACACATCTTTCAAACCATTCAAATGTGACCTTTTATTTGTTTTTTCAAGCAGTACCATTTCAGCACACACTTCTCACAGGACAGCAGGCCTCCAATATTAACCCAAAGAAAGAATACCTTTTGGATTAAGGTGATAACCCATAAAGTGGTAATTGTTTGTGAAGAACATACTTAAAAGTTTGCCTATAGATTATGAACAGATCACACAGATGCTCTACCTTGCAAAAAAACAACTTCAAGAGAAGATGAGTGTTAAACGTGTCCTCTACCAACACAGTGTGGCGTGATGACTTGTCTAGAGAACTGACGTGACCTTTTAATTTAGGTAAGATTATATAAAGTTGCCATTTCAGTTGGAAGTGCATTAGGAAACAAACCAACCCTTTTTTATAAGCAGAGTTTTGACCAGTGGGAAAGGACAAGCTACTATGAACTGAAATGGCTTCAGCTGATAGACTATATCCAGCAGAGGACACGTACCTGCAGACTTGTGTATTGTACCATTGTCAGTATACTTGTTTTAGGTGTCTTGCAGACAGATATGAAGACAAAGTCTCACTTCAATTGCCACTCTTACCACTTCTGCTCATCAAAGCATTTGT
>JAVHNF010055926.1:11920-22849 GCA_034783455.1 Micropsitta finschii
AGAAGCTGTGGCTGCCCCATCCCTGGCAGTGTTCAAGGCCAGGTTGGACACAGGGGCTTGGAGCAACCTGGTCTAGGGGAAGGTGCCCCTGCCCATGGCAGGCAGTAGGAAATGTATGAGCTTTAAGCTCCCTTCCAAACCAAACCGTTCTATGATTCTATGACTGATATTAAGTGCAACTTACGGGCTCACACTGGGAGTCTGTTTCTAATCCCCAATGTCTGCTGCACATAAATGCATGTTTGGTAGGCCCAGAACTAAGGCCAGAATGAGTCATTCTTACTCCCTAGCCCTACTCCCAGCTAGTCAGTGGCAGCCATCAGTAAACAAATGTTTTGTGTGTCAGCCTTGATACAAATAGCTTGTGTCTACCAGCTTGTACAATGAGGCTCTGTGTGTGACAGCCCACAGCTCCTGTCCTGGAGCAGGGCAACACTAGCTAAAGGCATGATAGGCACTAGCTTCCCTGGAAGTGTGCCATATAGCTGGGGTCTTAAAGTGACCACTGCAGGAGAAGGATGAAGGAAACTCTGTTCAAATAACCCAGACTGGGGAGTTAAAGAAACGATGGGGCTTCTGGGGACCTAACCCTGGTACGAAGCCTATGGCATCTCCTTCCTTAAGACCTGTAAGCAGCCTGGTCTAGTGGAAGGTGTTCCTGCCCATGGCAAGTGAGTTGGAACTAGCTGTGCCTGCCAGCATCAATTTTGAGTATTTGCTATCTTGTGGCCAAAAGCAGTGCTGGTCCCTAGGGTGGGAACCATTAAACTAGAGCTTCAGCACAGTCTGCAGTATCTTGTATAGGTTAGCTGTATCCCCTGACACCACGGTCAGGGCAAAGCAGAAGACACTTTGGAGAAGCAGACGTAAAATCACACTCCTGTCTGGTTGTAGCATATGACCTGGGTCTCAGGATGGAGTCACTACATCAAGTGTTAGCTTGTTAAGCCAAATTACCAGCTAATGTCTTGCCTTTTCCTCTAACATGAGTGGGTGGGAAAGGACTTCATGCTTTCTCCTGTCATCAGACCAATGCAGCACATGACTAAGTGACCAACGGCATCATCCTTCAAAAATTTCACTCGGGAAGAGGAACTTGCAGGAACAGTTTCAGAATAGGGCATGCAGATTTGATGTCAGCAAAACTGTATTTCAAGGCAGATGAAAGACTGCTGTTACTGTCTTATTTATAAATAAGGATATATCCCTGGCTGCTTATTTCAGGGATGAGAAATATGTAACATCCTGATAAAGGATTTGATTCTAACCTGGGAGGAGAGAAAAAACATCAGGCACCAATCATGAAATACAACTGTACCAGCTAAGACAAAAGAGAATGGAGAACAACAAAATAGAAAGCATGACTTGCAAAGAGGGTGACTAATAAACTGAAAAAGCTGTCAAATAATGGCTCATTGGAAAGAAATCTATGAGGAAAGGGGATTTATGGAAAGCTGTCATTCCTTGATACTACTAGCACAGTACACAAGTTCAGAGAAAATAAAGGAAATACAACAAGAGTCTGGCCTGTGCAAGCCATAAACTCTTCCTCAAACCCAAGAAAGAATTACAAGTCGGGTTACTATGGATAAGTAGTAAAGAATGGTATTAGACCTGTTCGATGCTCTGAGTAAGCTAAGCAAGAGCGAAATGCATTATAATATAGAAAAATAGTAGAATAAATTCAGAATCACAAGCTGTTTCATTGAAAATTCATGGAAACCTGGTGTACTTCCAAAGAATCTATTCAATGTGCAGATGGCACCCAGTTAGAAAACACTACAAAGAGGTTGAAGGGCTTCAAATGGACTCAAAGTGATCTTGACATGTTGGACAGAATCTGAAAAATAAGGGAGTGCAAAACCAGGGCCAAATGACTTCTCTGAAGCAGTGCAAACACTGAATGAGGAACAACTGATGAGTAGGAGTTCAGCAAGGGAAGGATATGGGGATTCTGGTAGATTGTAAATGTCAGCCACATCCTCACTGTGCAAAGAAAGGAACCATCCTATTGTGAAAACCAAGACAAACATGAGGTAACTCTGTGCTTCTCAGCTGGGGTGGGACCACCTCTGGGGGTAATGTTTGAGTCCTGCTTTGGTTACTGTTCTTCAGGAAAGATGGAAACAAACTCTAAAGAAAAGGGGGAGAGCTACAGGACTGGTTACATACCTGTGACCAGCATGCCAAGATAGAGCAGACAGAGTTTCTAATACAGTTAAGAGATAACTGAGGGCCTTCATCAGAAGATCCAATTAAGTACAAGGGGGATAAAAAGACACTGGAACTACTTTGCTTCCCATATTTCTTTGGGACAGGTTTAGGTTACAAACTAGCAATGGTTTTCTAACAGAAAGGACAGTTAAATATTTAATACATCATCTTGAAGGCTCTGGTTTATTGCTCTTTCAAGATCAGCTACATAATCATTGGTAGGTTGATGCTGTCTTGTGGCAGAAGGATAAAAAAGACCAGCACTTCTTGACTGTTAGAAGTTGTTTTTTGCAGAGAACATATGGACCCTCTTCCGATTATTTTGGTGGCTATGAAGATCAAAGCCCTTAAGATATAGCTAAGCTTTACTGTCTTACAATACTTGGATTTCACAATAAGAATGACAAACATTCAACTCTGTAACTGGCAGTGGTTGGGAGCCTGTGCCTGCTGACAGTGCATGCTGGAGAGGAGGAGTTTAAAAATAAATACATTTATGGACGACCTCCAGGTGACCGGCAAACTGGACCCCGGAGGTTCCTTTTAGCCTATTGCTTTGATTCTTTGGACACAAGGAAAGGCCCTTATGGTGCCTGGCTTCCCTTCACCATAAGACATATAGACACACCTGTGCTGATCCATTATGAGAAACAGCTCATCCCTGGCTGCCTTCCAGATTTTAATGGCTGGTAATGTAAAGCAGGTCTGGATCTGGGGGTATCCTCATTCCTAACTACCCTGAAGGCCAGTTCTGGTGGCTCCACTCCCTCCAGTTCTAACCTGCCTGCTTCTCTGCTCTCCCTTTCTTCAGTCCCTTACTGCAGAAAGCACCTTGCTGGTCAGCGATCTAGGACAGAAGGTCCTCATGTGCCACCTGCTGGCTTCTGGGGAATGATGCACCGAGAAAAGCGCCCAGTGCTCATAGCCGGGGAGCTCGCAATCCACATGGGAAAAGGATGGCACAGCGTTGTGGTTTCTTCCCGAGACTGGTGCTGGTCCAAAGTAGGTGAATACTTGGCCCATACCATTTTTCTGCCTGGTTGGGTGGGGACCCAACACAGAAGGTGTGAAGCAGCTGCCAGGAAAACCTGCATGGCAGCAGTGGCTTGAATTTTAGATTTTAACGTGGCTTCTAGGGAAAGCTACTTCAGGCTTTGTGAGCTACGGTTGAGACATCTATGAAACCATGTTGTTCCTTTGCCCATCTCCATTTAGCTCTGCCTTTGGGCACATCTCACTGTGGATAGGGAGAAGAGATAAACAAAATACCCTACCTCTGTACTTGCATCCACAGCCCCATCTGTGCTTCTCCCTGTATCCCCTATGTGCCTTCCTCTACTCTGCTGTGCCTTCTCTTTTACTACAGAGGTATATTCCCAAACAAATCTGACTGTTTCCAGTTAAACTATTTACTCCGTTGGCTGCAAAAAACACCCAACTCCCTAGCAAATGGCTAGTATGCGACCTGTTCTCCTTTCCCTCCTCAATACAGCTTTGTAAAAGCACCACTGGAATTTTTACATGTTCTGTCCTTATCCTCAGGAAGGGCTCCCTGCAAACCTCCATAAAGCCTTCCCTGCCAAACTCATTCTTGAACTGTCTCTGGATCTTGCAGATGCCCTGATAGTAGAGCCGCAGGGCTCCCTTGTTTGTATTTCTTTTGTAGGTGTTCATATTTCCATTTTGTTCTATCATAAAAGTAAAACTGGAAGAAGCACTGCACACACACAAGGCTTGTTTAAGAGCAGTGCTCTCCAACACTGTTAATACAGCAGTTGTGGATACCGTGGGATCAGACATTGGCCAGGCTCAAAAGTGCTTCAAAATAACATCCCTGACTGCCAGAGCCAGAGTTCTGATTCAGCAGGACTCTTAAGCTACAGCTGAGATTCCCTATCACCACACTAGATGGCACATTTTACAGACTAAAATTCAGAAACTTCATCTGAGACAGTAGATGCGAGCTAGACCTTCCCAGTAACACCTATGGCTGCAGAGTTGTCTATAGAATTGTAATAGCAAATATCTGCCCTCTGACTTGGTTTTGAAATGTGAAGTGGCAGGTTTGAGGCTCCTGATCTCAGGCCGGTAATTAATCCTAGGCTGGTAATTCTGCAAAGTCACGTATAGCTTTTCAAAATATGGTCTAGCAACTGCTATCCCGTTTTACTGAATGAACAACGGCGGGATGAAGCCTCAGTGTTCAGAGAACACTAACTTCCAAACTAACACCACATCAGAAATGGCTGCATGAGCAAACTAAAATCTTGAATTAATTAGAAACAGAATTGTGCCCCTGAGGCTTGGAGAAACTGTTTCCTTACGCCTTTATTGTACTGCCCCTTCATGTTGTTCCAATGAAAGCTTTAAGAAAAACACAAGACACATTTTGGAGCATTTCTGTTAATCTGCTTCAGAAATTCCCAGAGGAGGCAGAGACCTCCATGTTCTATGGGATGTGAGCATTTTAATAATGCCCAGAGAGGAAAGGCTACCAAAACCTAGGGGTATGTTACCTAAGGTAAACCTGTGTGTTTGCTTCAGAAGAGGAACCTCAGCATCCTGTGAGCTCTTAGGCCATGACTATTCTGTACAGTATCTCTGCTTCTAACATTCAATGAGTGATTGGTGACTCGGGAATTTCAGCCTTAGTGTTCTCCAATAACTTTGTTCTAAAAAAAAAAGGAACAGAAAATAAATTGCAGACATCCTAAGAAGAGTTCCAAAGCACAAATGCACTGCTACCTGGAAAGGGTATCACTGTTTCAACCACGACAGAGCAACCTAAAACTACTTATACCCTATACATATAGTATATATACTAGCTATGTAGTCAAATGCATTTCTAGTAACAACAGTTACTCTCTGAGCACTCAAAGTAATCTCTGTGCTTTGCTTTAGTTTCTTCGGGAGATAATGGGTGAAAAACAGTCTGGCAACAGAAGAGAGTTGTATGAACATGAAAGATGAATAGAACTGAGGAGACCTTTGCTCTTTCCTTGCCCATTAAAGCAGCACCCTGCCTTTCATCATGTGCATTTTTGTGTCTTCCAAAATAAACTGTTCCTTAAGGATTTCTGTAATAGTCACTTCTAAGCTGTGTCAGTTTGGTGTCTCTTCCTTCCTAAGCTGTTTTCTCAAATACATCTAAGAAAAGAAACGTGGTTAGCAGCTCCAAACACTACCTCTTCATCTGTGCTGAGGGGTGGAAGAGAGATGCTCTTTTAGTCTTATAACACAATAGTTAAGGATTTTTGTCTGCTCTGCTTCAGGGAGATGACTAGAAGGTTTAACTTGCAGTACACACATGCTACCTCACAAACAGTAGGTGTCCTAGCTAATAATCCCAGCTGAGCAAGGCGGTGTACAATGGGACTGTCTCTGCTTTGAAGGCTAGAAAGAAGAAATGTAAGGGAACTGGGAAAATATCATCTACTATGCAAAGAGCTTCAGTAGTTAGCACAACTCATTACAGTCAAGTGTCTGTTTTAAGTAGCAAGGCTAAGCTGGCCTTGAAGAATCAGCTATGGTAAAAGAGTGCACCCAAAACCACATTCCCTGAGAAAGTGCCCAGACAGGTCCTGGCTTCTCATTTCTTTTCTTTCACTGTATTATTGAGCAGAAGATCTGAGCAGTGCATGCTTAGCACATGCCTGAACACATCCAGACATTAAAGTACCAAAGTAGATATTTTACTTTACACAAGCTCAGCACTTTGCTGGAGGAATGCTTCGGAGAGGGTGTCTTAGTTACTGTGCTAAGCAAGGAAAGGGAAAATATGTAGATCATGAATTCTGTGCATTGGCACAGGCCACCATATTCCATATCAGCCAGGGAACTTCGCTGTGAAGGCTGCACACTTGTGCTTCTATAAATTCAAATGACATTTACTGTCCCGTTAAGCTGAGGTAGCACTGCTCCAAATGACATGGAAAGATTAAGACGTTCACACACTGGAAATAGACTTTTCTAATGAGATAGCCGATAAAATCTCATCAGTGGGCTTTAGAAATCAAGTAACGGTAACTCCTTTGTTCAGAGAAAGAGAATGGGTTTCAGAAAGGCAGCAGTCAGATTGCACAGAACTGCCTCCCCTAACTTCTCCTCTGGGGTTAATCTTTGGTGTTAATAACGTACACCCAGAAACATGTTTGCACTTTGTCACTCTAGAACTACCAAAACAAGACGTCATAAGTTGCATTTACTAAATTTCTTGGGTTCCTAGTGAGATTTATCTGTATAACCTCTTGGTTTTGAAATGCAATTTGACATCATCGCTTAAAGAGGAAACTTGAGTAGTAAAACAAAGGCAAATTAAAAGAAACATCAATTATCCTCTGCACTAATGGACTCTGAAGTCTTGGTAGCCCAAAAAAGCTTCCTGAGCAGAAGGAGACAGGAGAGCAGGACAGCGCTAAGAAATCCAATTGTAGTCTTTAGACGCCGAAGTGACAAAATTAGTACTGAATTCAATCTCACTTGCTTAGGGATACCACAAAAAAATTGGATTTTCATCAGGTCGGGCATTAAAAGTACAAAGCAAATCAGTTACCCCAGCTGCAGCATATAAATCTAAGGTCACCAGTACTGCTAGAATTAAGCTCCATAAACTTCTGCCGCACTTATAGCAGAAATAGGGAAGAGCCGCACTCATCCAGTCCTTAACTTCTGTGTGCCCTCTGCCCTCATTTTTGCGTTGTATGTGGCTACCTTGTGCGGACTGCCTCACTGCAGAGCCAAAATGAGGAAAGAGAAGGGGAAAGAAGGCGAGGTGATAAAAAAGGGAGCAGGGAAGAGGAATCCTTTCAACTTTCCTCACCTAACTTTTGCCTTTATTATCCTGACCTGCCCTTTCCCGCCCTCCAGGCCCCCCCCGCCCCTCCGACAAGAGCCGCCTCTCGCCTCAGGGCCGGCTCCTCCCCGGGGCCGGGTCCCGGTTTAAAGCAGCGCCGGCTGGGCGGTGGCGGCCCCACTGTAAGCGCTCGGCCATGGCCCGCGACCGCGGCCCGCCCGTCCTGCGGCAGCCCGCCGCTCCTCCGCGTTTCCCCGCGGCCGCGTTGCCCGCGGAGGCCCGTGGCTGGGGCTGGCTGTGGCCGGGGCTGTGGCCGGCGCTGGTGGTGGGGCTGCTGGCCGCCCTCGTCGCCTGGTTCTGGTACGGCGCAGGTGATGGGCGAGGCGAGGAGGCGGCCGGTGAGGCAGCGGCGGCTGCCACAGGTACCGGGCGGGGGAACGGCGGGGGGCCGGGGTGTGCCGGTCTGCCCAAGCGCAAGCGAGGACTTGGTTTGCTGCTGTAAAGCTTAACTGCACTGCTAAAACCGTTCCTGTTCTGTTTCTAGAGGATGTTACAGAGACCAAGGCTGCTGCCCTGACCAGCACTTGGAAGCCGGGAGAGGGTCTGTTGGCTGGGCCAAGAGAAGAGCTTAACCATGTTCAAGGTGGTGGAGTTTCCAGTGAACCTCTGGAGATGGAGCAGCTGCTGCTGAAGCAGGGTGCTGCTGGCTCCAGGGAGCATCCAGCTGATATCCATGGAAGCCAGGCCAGTGAATCAAGACCCCAGATGGGACAGGAAAGTGATGGATGGTGTGTGATGAACTCGGCAGGAACCTCTGATGGTGTTTGTAAGGGTAGAAGTGAGGAACAGCAAGGTCAGGAGAATAGGGACTTGGACCATGAAGACTGGGAAGTTGTTTCTGAGCATCTGGCTTGGGGGGAGGCTGGCAAGAATGACAGAATGGAAGATGCAGACAGCAAGGAATGGGAACAAGGAGACTGCCCCGATGGGGATTTGAGAGCCAAGCGAGTTGCAGCCGTGCCCCCCATGTTTCAAAACATCCACGTGACTTTCCGTGTGCACTACATCACCCACTCGGCTGCTCAGCTCATTGGTGTTACTGGTGACCACGAGTGTCTTGGCCAGTGGCACAGTTATGTTCCCCTCAAGCATGACAAGGATGACTTCTGGTCTGAATCTGTTAGTCTCCCAGTAGACACCAGAGTTGAGTGGAAATTTATCTTGGTGGAGAATGGGAAGGTGAGACGCTGGGAAGAATGTAGTAACAGAACCCTGGTGACTGAACATGAGGATAGAGTTGTTCATCAGTGGTGGGGACACCATTAATGGGATTTTGGAAGCTGCTTATCTAATGGCAGACCTGCTTAGATTAATCAAAGAACCCCTGAACTTCACCCTGTCTTCAGTAGGAGACCTTCTCAAGTGCAGAGCTCTGTAAATCCTGTCTCAAACCCGGTTCAACTGCACGAGCAGCAGATCTCTGCCACCCCCTTTAGGAAATGTTTTGGCAACCTGAAAAATGAACCTCAAGTGTGTTCTGAAGATGTGCAAGGTAGGCTACAAAGGCATGAGCAGTGTTCCAAGCAGCTGCCTGGCTAGGTAAATCTGGCCCCTGGACTGGAGCTGGTGTTGCTTTGTGTAGGGCTATGGGATGAATGCATCTCTGCACCGAATGCTTACAGCTTTTGAGGCATACTAGGAAGTGTGGTTACCTACAATGTAATAGGAACTTAGGTGTTTTAACTTATGTAATGTATTAAGTAAACAATAAATGCTTCAAGACTGATGGTCTGTTACAACTTGACCAGTGAACTGACTCAATTTATTAACTTTGATAGAAGTGAATTACTTGACCTGAAATCTTAGTGCTAAAGAATTCTTGAAGAGTGGCTGCAGTAACAAAGGCTTAAGCCTAGAGTACCTTAGTCTCTACTCCCTACTCTCCAGGAAGCACCTCTGCTCAGATGCTTGGCAAGTGGGTCCTATTTAGTCAGATTATTCTGCTGGGAGAAGAGCAAAGATCAGGAAGGACTGTCCTCGGCTTAATGTATTACTTTGTCAGGGTGGGAGCAGGCTTTTGAAAAACCTGGACTGTGCTAATGGCTAGGGAATAGGATTGTTTCTGAAATAAGAGTTAGATGGCATATTCTGCATACATAGAACAATACCACAGTATTGTTAGCAAATATTTAGCTTAAATTCATATGTTTTTTTTTCCAAGGTAAGGCTTTTCAACACAAATTTATTTTAAGTTGTGGCCTTTTAGTATTACAATGTAGAATACTTCCAGCTTCTATCAGGTGATACTTTTATAGGGCAGAAAGCTGCTGTACTTGCCAGTTCTCTGTTATTTTTTGTTACAAACATATGCTGCCATTCAAGCAGCTCTTCTTTCCATAATGAGGAACTTAGGTCTAGCTTGCACTCCAGTTCATTGGAGTGAACTTGGTCTGAAAAACATAGCTCTGTAAGAGTTCTGGAAATGCATAAATTAGTATGCTGGTTTGGAACATTTAATTCAAAAGCATGTTGCTGATCCAATTGTCTCCACTAAGTCTTTCCTGCTTTGCATGGTGGAGCAGTCTGAACATGTGAAATGGACTGGAAGATGAGCTTCAGCAGCTTACCTCCTGCATCTAATGGTTAATGGGCACCCAGTTGGTGGGATAATACTAGAGCTGCTGTGAAGAGCAGTTGTCTGGAATACTGTTACTGGGACTTCAGCACCAGCTATTTCATTGAACATATCCACTGGGAGCAGGCTAGGCTGCCTGCTCACACAGGCATAGTCACAACATTATATAATGGTTAGGGTTGGAAAGGACCTTAAGATCATCTAGTTCCAACTCTAGCTGAAGAAAATCTGGATCAGGCATTGAAGGGAGGGTGAGAGGGAAAGACACCAAGGCAAGTGAACTACTGCACTGACAAGTTGGAGTTTTTGTGCTCTGATGTAAAACAAACTCCTCCCAGCAGTTGCTACATGACAGAGCAAGTTATTCTGTAGCTCAGTTACATCTGCTGAAGTAACTTCTGCTCTCTGGTTGCCTCCAGCAACCCGAAGATTTGGGAGAATAAATCTTATTTCCTTCAAGGGGTCTTTTATAGAAGAGAATGGGTTAGGAATTGTGGGTGGGAGCTGACCTCAAGACTGACTGTAAGCTTTCTGTTAACTGTTTGTCCAGGATGAGAAGTAGCCCTGTAACTACTGTGGGAGAAGTACTGCAGGTCTGAGAGGAAGGTGGTATCGTTTCTGTCCAGTAACTCAAAAGGGAGAGGACAGGGCTGACAATTCAGTAGGTGGTTGATGTTGCTTCAGTGGTCTTAAACATATCAGCATGTGCATATACTAGTCCTCAAATCTCTCAACTGGAAACTAATAGGGGACTTCAGTTACTTTATAAACTTAAAGGAAAATAGGACATAGCACACCCTGGATTAAAAAATAAATATTAAGATGAGGCTTATTTTTAGGGACTACTGTTTCACTGTCAGAAATATTTGTACTGTTTAATTATGACTCTGCTTACTGTGTATAAACAGAAAGCTCTTAAATCCTATCCATATGCACCACCAGAGAGCACACAGAATGTCTATGTGGGTTTCAGTCAGTAACTTACAGCTGTAAGTGAACAGGTAAAATTGTGCTTGACCTAATGCCTATAATGGCAATTGCATTATTTATAATAATAAATTTAAATGAACAATATACTTAAGATGCATAGAATCACAGACTGGTTTGGGTTGGAAAGGACCTTAAGATCATCCAGTTCCAACACCCTGGCCATGAGTAGAGATGCTTCACACTAGACCATACCAGCCAAGGATCTGACCAAGGTGGCCTTGAACACTGCCAGGGACGGAGCATTCACAACTTCTGTGGGCAACCCATTCCAGTGCCTCAACACCCTTACAGTGAAGAA
>JAVHNF010055927.1:10538-21415 GCA_034783455.1 Micropsitta finschii
GCATATGAGATGGAACATTATCACTTGCTGTGAATTTGAACTGAAATTGCTGCTAATAAGCACTGCTTCTTACTCTGCGGGCCAGACAAGATACAGGGTTTCCATGTTTGTATCTGAGGGATATGTTAAGAATTATATTATAATGAGTAGTGGAAAAGGAAGGAAGTCTGGGACAACAAAGGCTTGAAAATGAATCAAATCATCTCTAGACTTTGTGCAATGAAAGGTCTGCATAATGACTGAGCTTGTTCAGCTGAATATGCCAACAAAAGTAATCCAGGGAGGAAAAAGTGTGACCCAGATCATAAAGTATTATATTGACTTCAGTATTTACAACAGCCAAGAAGTGGTCTCTGAACAGCTATGACCGCTTCACAGCATTCCACATGCTCCTTCTGAAAGACCTGATTAAGGTCATGCTGGTAGAATCCAAATAGGAGAATTAATTCCTTTCCTACTTGCTCCTGAAGCCTATGGAGGCTTCATATGCACTACTAAATGGTATATTCAATCATAACTAAGAAACAACAGCTGTTTCATTATACATATATCGTGGAGGTGGGAACTCTACTTAGTCACAAGATAAACATGTCAAGGCCAACTGCAGGACAACAAAAACATCACAAAGACCTTGCTACCGGCCTTGTAGTAAAAATCATACATTTCTTGTCTCTCCTTGTACTTCTTATTGCTCCTTCACAGCCTCAATGTTTAAAACCAACCAAGAAACAACAGAAAACAGAACCACTCCAAAAAAAACCCAACCCCAAAATCACAACAGCAAAACCCAAAATGTAGAGGACAGAGCCTATGATAACCATGGACTGAAGTGGACGCAGTGATGTTCTGAGCAAATAAACCCAGATGTCTGGAAAAAGTTTCATACCTTTCTCTAGCTTTGGATGCATACAGCTTATATGAACAGTTAAGGGGAAGAGAGGAAGGTAGGTATAAGTAAATATTATAGGTAGCATTTATATATTGTGAAGAAAGTTTTTGTACATCATAAACCAGGATTTTTTCCCCTCTCACAAATTAGTATCACTTTTCTTCCCTATGCTACTAACCCTCCTGGGAAATTAAAATGTTTTCAGTTTAGAACCTTGGCTTTTTTATCAACCAACCAAGCAGTGTGTTTCATTCCCCTTGCAACTCAGTGACTCAAAGAAATTGCAATCCTAGAATAACAGCCTGAAATTCCAACAGTCTAGAATTATAATCAGTAATACATTTATGCACTATGAGGGTATCTGCTAGGTTGTGGCTTTGCCTTCAGAGAGGTTTAGGAAATACTCGTCACCGTACTGGGTGATAGAACAGACTAAGCCTCTGTTAGTCAATGGAGGGAATTTAGGATTACGGTGTCTGTGTTCAGATAGAAACAGAGTCTATATGAGAAAAACTGTGGAATTACACCAGTCTTGAGGAGTTCCATGACAGTCTGGGGGAAAAAGCTGACTTTTAGACAATTTTTAGGAAAGATGCAGCTCATACATGTACCAGAAGCTTTGAATACAGCACATGGGCTAACTCCATGGTGGGTATGAAAAGGCAAAGCCTTACACATGCTTGAGAGCTCTGAGATTCCTCATACCAGCAGCAGTGTTATCATTCCACCAGATGCTCTGCTTGAACTATAAAAGTTTATTTAGGCTGTTCAGAAAAGATGGAAAACAAGACATCACATCTTTCCGTCAGTACATGGATAAAGGATTAGAGACAATCTGCCCTTGTTCCACAGACCCCTGCCTTCTGCTGCAACACAGAGCCTGTTTGTGAGGGCATATTTTCTGCAAAGCTCTATCTATGCTTTGGCCAGGGCTGAGGAAGGGGCAGCTCCTCATGTCCAGCCTGAGGGGTGGAGTGGCAGGGGTGGTGAGCCAGAGTTCAGTCCTCTGGCAAAGAGCTTGTTATGGTTTTGTTACTTCTGCATACAAAGGGACTTCAATTAGCTGCATGCTGTCTGAGATAAGAGCGCCTTTATAAGCTTCCAAACGGCTTAGGAATAGTGCTTCTGTTCCTCCACTGATGTGTGGGACTCTCCCACAGGACGTACAATGGCTATTGTGTTACTCAGAAAGTTCTATCTGGAGCCTGCTTTTTCATGGGGTATGTATAAATCTAGCCAATTTATAGACTGCTCAACTTTGCCTTTAGAAACAAGGTGGCTTTCAAAAGGTAACTCAGAATGAACTGCAAGGGTGCTGCATTACTTGCAATCTATGTAAAGTGAGGAAAAGGGCAGTGAAACCATGGCAGGAAGCGATCACTAGAGCAGCAGCACTGACACAGAAGGACAGCATGCCTGGACTAAGACTGAAGGAGCTTAAACTTGCTCCCATCTGAGAAAGAACAAGGCTCTGGAAAGGAATCCTGCTCTTTTTAAGGGGCACAGGAAGGATGGCTTAAAGAAACATATGGGGAGTAAGAAGAAGTAGAGCACAGATAATGAAAGGGAGACAGATCAATCATAGAATGGTTTGGGTTGGAAGGGACCTTAAAAGGCCAACTAGTTGAATCCCCTGCCACTAGACCAGGTTGCTCCAAACCCTGTCCAACCTGGCCTTGAAACATACCACTGATACGTAACAGCACTGAACTGACTTTTCCTAACAAACTGCTTTCCCCTGGAAAGAAAACCAGGATTTCTAGGGCTAACAGAGCACCATTTTATACAGGGTTTTGTCAGGCTTCTGTGAGATAGTGCCCTACACTTCAATAAATAGTTTAAGAATCAGATGAATTCAAGATACAAAGTACACAGTTTATAACAAGAATTATTTACAAAAGAACAGATAATTTTATCACTTTTATATACATAAGAATTGGATGTCATTGTAATTCTTGACTACAGAATACACAAAAGCATGTACTATTCTTTTAAAAAGTATACTCTTATAAAACCACAGTAGTTCTCCCTTGATATGATACGTGCTAACAACAATGAAATCTATTCTCTTCAAGGAAGCGGGGAGGAAATAAGATAGTACTATATCTAGAAAATTGGTAGCCAGATGTTACAGCATCCTTGGAACTAACTTGGAATGCAGGTAAGCAGCAAAGCAGAGACACAGCACAAAACAATTCTGAATTCAAGGGTGAGCTGAACTGAGACAAAAGAAGCAGTATCTCAGTGGCAAAAAACAAGAGTCCATGACTCCAAAGTCCTCAATCTGTTGAAAAACTCTGGAGGAGTCAATATGTTTCCCAACTTCTGCCAAAAGAAAACCCATGAAAGCATTTTAAAGAAAAGTAAGGCTCAAAAGAAAGTACTGAAAATTGAGGCTGTAAGAATTCTTCCAAAATCTGTTAGAGTCACCTTTGTCACGTGGCATTAGAGCAGCCTCAAACACAGGAACAGCTGCTTCTGTTCCCTTCACATTCTTGGCCTTATTCAACACACAAAATATGATGCTCTTGCTCTAGCCACACATTAAGGATAGCAAAAGCAATAAGAAGATATCTTCTTCACTTCTTACTGAAGTCAGAAGACATAAGCAAGTAAATACAGTAAATAGATACTTACTGTAGATGCAGACAATAAATAAAGTAGAATAGAGAAGGGAAAAGAGAAAAAAACCCACCAAATATATAAAGTAGGATTCTAATACTGCCTCGGGCAACAGAAGTTTCTGTGCTCTGGTGGGAAAGTCATTCAACTAACATTTCTTAGAGGTGCTTATTGCATGTTTTCTACTGACCCACCTCATACCCCTTTATCCTTAGTGTCAAAGTAACATTATGTTTGTGCCTAAAAGCAAAGCCTTGGACAGCTGAGCACTTAACCTGTACACCTTGAGCATCATTTTAAAAGGGATATTCAAAGGGAGAATAACCTGGTCTAAGCTAGAATAATTATTTTCAGTGTCCCATTAATTGAGTATCTACACCCAGCATTCAAGAGATGACAGCATGCGGAATTAAGCAGGAGAATCACCAACAAAATAGAAATACACTCAAAGCCACACAATTTTCCAGGGCTAATTCTTAGCAACAGCAATGGAAACCATTTAACAACCAACTGTTCAGTAGATGAACACAGTGTAAGCAACCTGTAATTGATTTGCTGAAGAAGCCTTCAGAAAGAACTCTACTAATAATTATTTAAGAGTTGAGAGAGTAAAGGGCAAAGCCACAGCAACTGAGCCATAAAGGCATGTCTTGAACTGGGTAGAAGATTGCTTTATTATTTTATGCTGTTTTGACATTATTTGCTTTTGACAACTATTAAATGAGGCAAATTAAACAAGAAGTATTGTATTCCGAAGTTTAAACCACAACAATCACTATTATTGCATCAAAATCCACCATCACATTTATTGGAAACTCCACTGTCAAGAACCTGCCTGAAAAGGCTAGAAGTATAAACTATGTAGTATTATAACTATAAAACTATAACTACAGAACTACATATACATATTAATTGTCATCTGAACATCTTCTAAGGCATTCCACTTAACTGAATGCCTGTGATTTGTATTCAGGTTTTAAATAAATTATTTTAGCTTCCTTCAATATCCAGCACTTTCTGATGCAGGCACCTGAAATACTATTATTTTAAGTTGCTGCTTTAGAACAGTTTTGCACAGAAAAGGTGGCAGCTAACAGCGGCTTTGCTGCTGGTTTTAGCAGCAAAAAGTTAAGGGCTGAAAGAAAAACCCTTTAATAATAAAATTCATAGCTGAATCCCATTAAATCTTGAACCATATAATCATCTATTACCAATTACTTGTCCATGCTTGCTCATTTATAAACTTTGTTGTGACAAGAACCCCTTCAGAACATTCATTCCTTTGATTAATGAGCTACTTGACTTGAGCACAGCTACTGCCAAGCACTACTGTCAGCTTTGCTTGCCTGGAAGAACAGCAACATAGGTACCACCCCTCTTCCCTCAGATGGAGATAAAGCCTAGTAACAACCATAAAGAACTCAAGTCTCTTGACAGTACCACTTTGATATATCAAACATCAGCAGAGACATCATGGAACACTGACACCATGCAAACACATGCTGACAACAAGAGCAGGATAGCATCAAACACTGAGTTGCATTTCCTCTTATTACCATGACACAACTGCCCGATTGTCCATGCCAGTTTCTGACACTGAACATGGGACTCCCTTGGATAATTCTTCATTGTATACTTCTTTTTTGACGTGATTAAAATAGCAAAGCTAAGTTCTATTTCTCCAACTTGCACATGTCTAAATTCATCAGGTTCATGTCCTACTTATAAAGGAATAACCACAAGTGTGTTAGTTGCCTTCATGCTCAGTTCAGTTTCAAATTACTTAAGATGTTGGGGTATCTTACCAGGGTTGGTACTGGTTCTGTACAGCTCCGATGGGCTGCTGACCTTATGGCTGGAAGGACTATGCTGGTGGTACAGTGGAGGTGTTTTCACTAGGAGAGAAGGAAAAGCACAATTCCTCTTCAGGAACAGCTAAAATGTTAATAGTGCTATTAAAATAAACAGAGACAGACATTCCTTACCGTACGGTGTCTCTGGTGACAGAGGAAAAGCTGGTGTGGATGGGACAAGTTCATTTCCATTTTTTGTTGGGGAGAAAATTCCCCCATCTATTTCATCTTGGTAACAAGCAACAGCCATCTAGAAAGGGCACAAAAAAGCAAAACTACAGTGTGAAAATTCCCACTGAAGCCTACAACACAGTGGGACATTTTTCATGAGATTACAGGAGGCTTCCTGTAATCTGATCTGCTGTTCCAGAAGACAGATCTTGGACAACTGAAAACATGCATAAAAACTTAAAACAGAGAGGACAAGAGCAGGACATCCTCAAACACTGCAACTGCATTTCTGAGGTAGCTACAGTCATTTGTTCTTCTTATTGCCACAGTGCAACTGCCAAATAGTTCCACACAGATTTTGGACACCGAGCATGAACATGGGATTCCCCCCTAGATCAATAATAAGTATTTCTTGAAAAATTCTTTATGGTTTACCTCACTGGTCTCTCTTAAAGGAATCGGTGACCCGGGGTTTACAGCCTGGTCTGCAGCAGGAGACTTTGTCCATCCACACCTGGTATAGGACGGCTGCCCAGGGACATCGTTGTCATACTGCCCAACACTTAACTTTCTCATTCTTCTCCCTGTTGCATCGTCATCTTGTGTTCCTGGTGCTGAAAACAAACAGGTAAACTGATTGATAACCTTTATTTTAATTAGAGCTGTTAAACTTTGCCATTGCACCTTCAGTGGTTCTGTTCAAGGATGCTCCTGAAATAACTGGTTTCGTAACTGCTTTACAAAACCACACAGGTGGGGAAACAAAACAATCAGCCGTAGTTAGTCTTGCTGGCACAAGTTAGAACACATTTGCAGTACACCTGGTTCCAGACGAGTAAAGCAGCATCCTGCTTCAGTTTTGGAAGAGGTTCATCTCCGTGCCCCCGTTAAGGCCTGCCAGCAGGCGCCGCTATGGGCAACCAAATGGGAAACCTCATCCCTAACACCAGGCAGCAAAACGATTGCTGCCTTCCAGGACTGCATTCCTCCTGAAAAATCAGCTTCTTTCTAGCTAACACACACTCCGGCCCTTCCTTATAAACACAGCCCACTGAAAACCTTGTGTGTCACACATGGCAATCACACTTAATCACAAAATTAGGTATCAGACACACACAGGAGCTGTACTGTAACCTGCTGGAGCCGGAGGAGGAACGAGCACAGGAGTTAGCTGAGCCAGCAGAACAGTTGAGCATATTCAGGGGCATAAAGTGGTATTTGTTTCCAAAGTCACTAGATTGCCATTAGATGTAGCTTTATGATTAGCAAGACTTTATACAGTCATCCACTCCCACCAACAGACACTTTCAGAATATCCCTGCAGCAACTGCTTTTTCCACCTTTCTCAGTAAGAATAAGACAAAAAGAAGCATCCCACAGGAGTCTTTCCTGCATCACAGGACAGTACAAACACAACTGTGTGCCTAGCAACTTCTCAGATACTCATTCCACCTGAAAGGTTCTAGCCAGAGGAAAAGGGGCTAAATCATGTTTAAAATATGGAGGCTTAAAAAGTATTTTCATTTTCCAAGTTGCACCATAAAAACCATCTCAGCTGTGTCTTTGACAGGATATGCTAGGTATATTTATATTGACTCCATAAAAGAAGTATCTGGCTACATTTGGACCCTGAAATTTAACCCTACTGGTGGAATTTGCCAGAGTGACTAGTAGGATTTAATTTAGTTCTTGGCTTTAGTAGTGGTTACTGCTATATTGGCTTCAATGGTAGCAGAGATGGATTTCTGAAAGTGTCTAATTCTGTAGTTTTGCATGAGATTTATTAATATTTTTAGGATAAGTCACTACTTACCATCAAGTCACTCAGGTTGATATAGGCCAATGCAGGACCACTGAAGTACCATGGACTTTAGTCTGCAAACCTTGTCTGTATTTTAATCTTAAATCTGCTTTCCTATATATAGGAACCTATTTGAGCACTAATGCGTTATAACTGTGCTATATAATAAAGGTGAAATGTCTGTAATACCTGCACTGACGCTGCATGCCAGGTTTTACACCTTGGCTTCTATCAGTACTTCAGGATAGGAAACGGGCATGTGTGGAAGGTGTCTGTATCATCTTTCTCTACCAAAGTGTCTGGTTCAGCCCTCCTGCTGAGTTAGATGAATGGCACACTTTGGACTCCTGCTGCTGCATGATGGGGATGTGTAGATGTCCTTAATCAACACATACTTACAGTTGGAAATGATTTTAAGAGTTTAAATAACACCAAGCAATGAAAGTAAGTTCTTTTAGAAATCTTCTTTTAAGAGAAATAGCTAATTCTCAAAGATCCTTTTGCATGTATAGACAATAGAAACTCTCAGAGGAGAGACTTTTACTTAGTTTATTAGTTTTGCTGATGTACTTCAGAGCATTCCTCACTTAATGTCAACAGATGTTTAGAGTTACTAATTTAAAAGGTATATTTTACAGCGTAAAGCATCAGGAGCCAAGACTTCCTTGAAGTCACATAATTTGGGTTTGTTCTTGTAGTTTAGCTTTAAGTTTTGGCAGAGCTTCATAAATATCCCAGGAGCACATATTTATTTCTCTGAAAGCATTTTGTAAACTGTCGTTTCTCTCTTTTTTCCCTTGCAAACTGCAACAATGGATCTGTTTCCCCTGCAGAACAAATAACAACAATCAAACAGATTGGTGTTGTAACAGCATCAGGCCTTTATCTTGTCAGATGGTTATCACCATGCCACTGCTATAGCTAACAGAAGCACAGCCAGTGGTTAAAGGTTAATCTTTGTTTGGTTTCTTTAGCTGCTTAGCTTTCCTGGAGTACTATTGAGAAGTATCTGTAGCTACTAGAAAGAAAACACCACTAAGCTCAAAATCTTGTCTGCAGTGGCATGTCAACAGTGCTCCATCTCATGTACTAACTGTTGTCCTGGCTAATCTTCAAAAATTATTCTGTTGTATTCTATCCTGATGTATTCTGTATGTTTCTACATACTGAGTGCATGAGGCACACCATTAAAAGGTTCACATCTATATTCAGTTACCACAACAACTAGTAAGATGAGGCTTACATGTTCCCACTTGATGCACAGGGCTTGTAGGCTAGCCTCAAACTCAGCTTTACGTGAGAGTGGGGCAAGCACAGTCTATGTGGTAGGGCTCTATGGGAAGAACTTCTCTTGTGGAGGTGGAAACCAAGCTGGACTTATATCCCTTCTGCCCATTATGGAAGTCAACCATCAGTCTTTTCCAAACCCAGCAGGGTCCACTGAACACCTTCCTTACCTTCTACCTAGTTTGTGTCACAGCCAACTGAGCAAATTACAGGCAAACTGGAAACCCCTTACAACAGGTAATTATAAACCAAAGTCTGTCAGAAATATGAAAGTTTCAGCATCTTTTTGTCTGTCAGTAAAGAGGCTCTAAATGAATTTGTGCCTTTCTATGCACGAAGAGGTGCAGTCAACTTTAAAGATCTGGATATTACTCAGGCCACTCAACTGCCCTTCTATTCCCCTGCATGGCTTTTCTTGATAGAGCCCTTTTTACTTTTTTTCTAAGCAAAATCAATGTATTAGCTATAAAAAAAGACTCACATAAATATGTGGAGCCAGGATCAAAGCTGAACACAGTATTGCAGGTGTGGCCTGACAAGCACAGAATAGAGTGGGACAATGCATATCTTCATTACATATACTGAAGTGCGTGCAAAGTGATTAAAAATCTTGTCAAAATAAGAAACATAAAATAATGGCAGAGTATGACAAGTGATGTGGAGAGTTCTGCCCTTCAGTGTCCTGCTTTACTAAAAACCCCTACTAAGCTGCAGCCAGATTTCAGTGTGAACTCTGCCTCTTTTTAGTTACAGTAGCTTACGAAAACAATGCTAAAAAAACCAAACCAAACCATCCAAAATATTTAAAAGTCCCATGAAGATGTAAGGTTTGCACATTCTGTTCCATAACCCAGTTGAATCAATCTGTGTCTCTGGAGAAACTCCATCAACTTGGGTCACCAAGTAACATTTATCTGTGGCCCCATACATTGATACAGCAAACGTGAAATAGTCACAGTTTAGAGTTGTAAAACGAAGATATGGACTGGTTTTCAGATGCTGGCCTCACAATGTCTGTACTGGCTACACAGCTACAGTGATCCCATGTTTTTCTAACTGCTGGCTTTGGTTTAAAAGAGTTTACAAGAAGTCCACATCACTTACAAATGACTAAACATATCCTTGTACAGCCAAAAAAGCTGTAAGGCTTCCTACAATACAATCAAACCAACTTATCTTGCAGTATGGGTGGAAGAAATTCCTACCTGTAACTACCAAGTGGACTCAGGATTTATAAACCAGCTAACATTATTCTATAGATTTGCACAGTGAGGGGGAACTAAAACTGGCTGAATAGCTTGGCCCAGAGATGCCAAGTCTAGCAGGAGGCCGCTAACCAGTGATGTACCCTAGGTGTCCATACCGCATCCAGTCAGCACAAAGCTGAACACTAGCTAGCAACTGTGTGTTTGTGGCAAAGTTTAAAAACTGGAATTTAGCTGAAACTCCAGTTTTAAGTTAAAAACTCAGGTTTCAACTGTAGTTTAGCTAAAACCTCTATTTAAACTTCTTGTTAACCACTGTAAAATTAACTCCAAGTCAGGTACCAACGTTTCGCTGTGTGGTGGAAACTACAGCAGGTTTTGTAGTGTATTGTCAGCACATGCAAATAAGGCACATGAGGATCTGGACAAGCTTCATTCTCCTGTTAGCTTACAGCTTATTTCAGATGGCCTGGGTTTGCTCTCCCACAGACTATCAGAGAGTGAATGGGAACATCTGGAACAGTTCAATGCTTTTAAAAACTATTATTTAATAAAGCATGCAAAAAGGATTACTTCCCCTCTCCTTTGTCTGCAGATACAGTGCAGCATGAGTTATGATACCGTAATCTGGATCATCTTCAAAGATTTCTTTTCGACAGAGAAAAGATCTCTGAAGATGTTCCAGACACTTGCAGTCAGATGTTTTATCACCTCATTTGTATTCGTTTTGCATGTTGTGATTTTTTTGAGGGAGGCAAAATTACTTTGTTTAATGCTCAATTCTTTACTGACCTGATCAACTATATATAAACTCCACACAAAGTCTAAAGCTGCATGAATTGTGTGTCTGCATTGTTCCCACCACATTAGGTGACATAAGGATGTTTCAAGATGTTTTTTTCAAACACTCAATGCATGAAGAGGAATTAGAATTAGCTGAGAGCTACAACATAATTTCAACCTTCTGGAAATTACAGTCCCTCTCTTCCTCATGCTGCCTGATTCAGACAGACATGCATCTCTGTGACAGCAATGGAGACAGGCTACCT
>JAVHNF010055932.1:0-13261 GCA_034783455.1 Micropsitta finschii
CTTCACTAAGGAGTTCCAGGTTTTGGCTCTCTCTTTTCACCACAAGATTATATGGCCTTTAATTAGATCCTTGCTCACATGGCTTGTATCCCATGATCTATCTTTAACCAGAGGATTCAAGCAACATTGCTAGGAGGTGTAACTGCCACTTTCCCAGGAACCTCACTCTTAGGTTTCTCAGAAAGCCCTGGGTATCCTGGGATTAGATACTTGTGTCTACAGTGGAAACTTGGCTTAAATTCATCTGATTCAATTCCAGCTCCTTACACTGAAGAGCACATTTCATTAGGTCACCCAATTTGTCACAACCTCTGTCCAAGAAACAGTTGCAAGGTTTTCAGTCCTCCTTTTAAACTTAGATGTGGTCAGGCCCACCATCTTACACAAAAGATCTGGTGTCAGCACTTTCTGCAGGCAAACCTGGGGCTCAGCTTTGGGAGCAGAGGGCTCAGCAACACTTTTATGAAGTGAACACAACAGGCAGTGAGTCCAAGAATCCACTCAGCCCTTTCTCACATCAGTTACATGGGCTTCAGAAGCTATTGCTTCCTGAACCCTGTGGATTTTTCTGAAACTGAAAAAGGGTGCAGGAAGTGGGAACAGGAGACCTTACCCTCCCTGTCTTCGCTGTGTCAGCCTCCATTAGTTTCCAGGAATTCTTTTCAGCCTGTGGCTTCTGCAGCTCTGCTGTGCTGCTGTGGTGTTGTGACTTCCCAGTGTCCCGGCTGTATGTTGAAGAGTTACTGAGTTGCCTGTTTGAAGACATATTTTTCAGTCTTGGCATGATACAGGCCAGGTATTTGTTTACTTCATAAATAGATTTGAACAGTCCATGGCTCCAACTCTGTCTTACATTATAATGGTCATAACCAATCTCCTAAGCAGCCATCATCAGTGGTTACTAGTGCTTCCCTCCTCCCCTCACAGTGCACTCCTAAATCCTCCCTGACAGCATTCAGCTCCCAAGTACCCATCTTCAGATATGAGTAACTTGCTACTCAATCAAAGAAGTCTTGGTTGTGTAATCAAACTTCAGACAGAGAAACACCTGGTGATCATCAGCATCAGCCTTTACAAAGCCTATAATCATATATACGCAAATGCAGAAGCCTCAGGAAAGCATACAAAAGCTGGACTAGCCAATGCGATACCCTCCCTTTTATGCAAGCCAAACCCACAGGTTGTTATAATGCAACAGTTTCTTCACATGGAAAGAACAGCATGAGAGTTCTGTGTGTGCAGACACAAATGCACAATAATCTGTACCAGCAAATGGAGCATGGCTCCAGCTTCAGAGGTTCATATACCCAGGTATGAGCAACTGGGAAAGACTGGGATCTACGGGCAGTTACTGGGCAGACTGAGCATCTAAGCCCATCTAATGGACAGATCTAATGTGTACAGATATATTCTCACTACTGAACCTCCATCCTGCTTAGCCAGAGATGGGAACAGGATGAGGCCATTTGGTGCTGGGTTTGTGGGGTGCTCTTAAGTGTTCATAATCTGTGTGTCTGGCCATGTGTACAGTATAGTCTATGTGCATATGTCTGATGGGAGTACATCTTCATCCTTCCTCCTGTTGGACCTGCAGCCATGGAGCAGCAGCAGCCTTGACTCTCTCAGGCTGCTGGATCTAGCATGATACATTTTTCTCTAACAAATACTATAAACACCAAATTACTGTTTATCCACAGCTGAGTAACAGGATGGAAAAGGGATGGCGGAACAGAAACAGACAGACTACACACCTATGCATCAACTTTCCAGAGGCTTCATTCACAAGCATTCCATTTTCTACAGGCTTTCCTTCCTTTCCAGATGGACTGTTTGTATCTGGAGGGGTGAAAACATAAACAAGAAAGCAGTGAGATACTGAAATGCAAAGGTTTCATGTCAATCCTAAATGCCAGGTGCAGTCCCAATGAGCCAACAAACCAGGGAACACAAATATTTACAGATACTAACAGATAACTGTCCAGGTGAACAAATCAGTTTAGTTCCATCTCCAACACCATTAGTTGTCTTAGGGAACATTTATTTTTCTACCAAATGTAGGTCAGTAATAATAAAGTAATGTAATTGTAAGGACTTACGTTAAAGCATACAATGCCAAGTCACATTATGATTCATTCAGGGGAAAGGGGCTGATGGGGACACCCACTCCAACCATTTCTCTTCAAACCACATCTTTTACAGAGTTAACTATAAATTATTTTCAACTTAGAGCTCAATGAGAAGACATTCTAGTAAGTGAGAAAGCTGTAACAACAGCAGGCATGTGCTATTAATTTTAGTCTTGTTATCCCACACCATCCCACTTGTAACAAGATGCAGCACACATGAGATAATTCTCTGAAACATTTCACAGAGCCAGTCAGCTTGAAATATTCAGCTTTCTCTGAGCAACTTAATTCAGTGTAATATAGTGCCAGGAGTAAAACTTTGATGTTCAACTTATGCTACAATTTTTCTAATACAAGACAAATGACTGACTCCTAAAGAATAAGCTGTCAGGTGAACAGAACTCTATTTTCAGGTATGAAGTTCATTCAGAATTTGCAGCAAAAAGAATTTTGCATTTTAAAGGGTCTGTGCATGATCTATGGAAACAGAAAACCCCACCATCTACTCAGAAGATATGCAGGAACAGTTGTGTCAGTCTGGAATCTGAAGTTTTCATGGTTTTATATTAAAGCAAAATATACATACATATATATATATATATATATATATAAAAACAAAACAAACCAGTTCATCAGTACATTAGGTGTAGACTGCTTGGACATAAAGCTGTTCCCTCCTGTGTCTGCAAATTGAACAT
This sequence comes from Micropsitta finschii, assembly GCA_034783455.1. Classification (NCBI taxonomy): domain Eukaryota; kingdom Metazoa; phylum Chordata; class Aves; order Psittaciformes; family Psittacidae; genus Micropsitta; species Micropsitta finschii. The sequence goes on from JAVHNF010055932.1 coordinate 2,825, forward strand.
TTGTTCATTACTCTGAATACCTAAAGTTAAACTCTTCAGTGTGATTGAGAAGCAGTAAAAAGGCAAAAAATTTGAAGTAGCAAAAAGTTGAATGACTCAGTTCCTATTTACATGGATAAGAGGAAGCCAGTATGGGACTACTGGCTATTTTAAGCACTGGACATCATTTATTTTTAAAGGCTCCCTTCTAAAAACCAGCAAGCATTCCAGCCTCATATTGCTTGAGAGAATCACTGAAGTTCTAAACCCACATGAAGAAAGCAATCCCACAAACAAAACATCCTCCCCTAACAGCTCTTAAATTTGATTTCATGTTGTAGGCTACAAAGATATCCCGCTTCTACTGCATTTAACTCTTGAAAATGAAAAATGCCACAGTAAATCTGGCACGTGCACATAGGGAACAAGCTCACTGAATGAGGGCTGCTGAAAAATGTGTCCAGAAAGTCTAAAAAAGCAAACGGCTGCAAAGTACAAAAACACATATGGAAGAAAAAGACCTTTGGGGCTCAGTCCTGAATGATGCCTCTCTGGGTACACTCACTGCAGTCTTAAGTTCAGCATGCATCTTTAAAGTTTATCTAAAATTTCCTCACAGAAGTGTTTGGGATAAAGAATTCCTTCTGATGGAATTACAAGCTGACAAACCAACTGTTGTAGCATCACACAAACAAGTACCACGCAAACCAAGCAGTTACCTTCTACTGTGCAGACAAAATTCTTCTAGTAACAACTCAATCACTTGTAAATGAACTGCAGCTACTCGTATTACTCCAATGCAAACACTAACAAAATCACATGGCAAAAAAGCGGTTACCTGTTTCCAGAGGTTGAATTGCTCCTTCTAATGAAGGATCTGAATCTAAAAGTATATGTAATTAACTTTTTCCAGAACACATTCATTTTCAATCCTTACAAACACAAACACACCCAAATAGCACAACCTAAACCACAAAGCCACAAATGCCAAAGGCAGGATCAAATTTGCTGAAATGGACTTCTTTTTAATCCCAAGACTTATATACAGCCAAAAAAACACAGCCTTGAGGAAAAACTAAAATCCAAATTGGATAGCTCCCAGTGAATGATCAAGAAACTGCCTTTCTATCAATATATGCACTAATGATGAAAAAATCCAAAAAACTGACTCTAAAGTGGCCTCATATTAACAACCAGAAACACCGTGCTCCCAGTACACAGCGACAGAAAAACGTCACTGTGCACAGGGAACTACCATACGCATCTTCCCCAGTGGTGAGGAAGAGACTTTGTTCAAGTCCCTGACCTTAACACTGAAGATGAAAAGCATCATGTGATATACCTATCAGCATGGCAACTTTTGTCCACATGGCTGCATATCTCCTCCTGCAGCTCTGCTATTCTGGAAGGAGAGCTGTAGTAGTACAGGTTTACTTCACCCTATCTACTCTGCAGCCCCCAGTCATCATCCTGCATGGACAGTTTAGTATAAAATAGTGAGGTACTTTTCCAAGCATCTTGATACCCTAACAGCCCTAACCCTGAGTGAGTATTTGCTTCTACCATTTGGGGCAGAGGCTGCAGATTGCTTTTACTCTACGAGAGAGAAAGGAAAGAGTCGAGTTTTGCTAAAAGTAAAAAGAATTAAAAGAGGAAGTCAGATCCTTTCCTAACACAGACACGTGCTTCCTGAATTATCACAACAACATCTGGAAAAGAGCCAGCACATTCAATCCCTAACTCTTGCCTTCCAAAGAGTCAGAAAGAAGAGAAGCACCCAACCATCCCTACCGGCATCATTCAAGCTATCTTAACTATCCAACATTGCTATTAAGCTTATTTCAGCCTCATGCTGTTAGAAAGAAGCACAGCCACAAAACAGACGCATGACAGACAATACTGGGAGACAGTGTTGATCATGAAGGCACAATACTTTTCCTTACAGATATGAAATCCCAGCTCATAGCACAGAATTCATTTTTATAACGAAATACACACTAGTACCTTGTGTACAATACAAAGCCAGGAAGCTGCCTTCCTTTCAAATTCAGCGCTTGAAAATAAATCAGTTTTTTTTTCTTTCCCCTCTATGCTGCAATTGGGAAGCAATTTATAGAGGCCAAACAAGGCCCTGTCAATCTTACTCATGTACCATACTACCTTTCCCAGACAGCACATTTCTACTTTGTATGGGACAAGAGCTGGCATTTAGGGAGTTAAGTCCACAAAATCTAAGAAAAAAAGCCAAAGAACCTTCAGCTCCGATAGCTACGAGTGGCACATCAGAACAGTTCAAGATACGTAGATTGTTGAACTAAACTGTACAGTCCGGAGCCTTAGCAGTTCTCAGAGTACTTTTACCCCACATTCCCTCCAAGCCAAAACAGAGCGAGCCTGACATTTCTCATATTAAAAAAAAAAAATGAACTGCATTGCCATTAAAAGGTCTTTCAGCTCTTTTTGTGAGTGCAAAGTCATGGAGTAAAATACTGGGGAGCCAAACACCTGAAGCACAGCCCACGCAATGTAAATCAGATTTTGCGTTATTAATTGTGCTGTACATCTCTACCAGGCACTGCAGTCAAGACTAATGATGAACAAGGCAGATAAAAAATATTTCAACCTTATGATGCAGTTTCAACTCTCTGGAGCCACTCCTATTCCCCACAAACACTAAATATAACTCTAGGCTTTCAAAGGACAAACCAAAGTTTATGCTGAAAGCACATGGAAAAAAAACAGCAAAACCCCAACCCCCCATACATTAAACTAAAAATGAAATCTGCTGCATTAGTTTGTACGGGAGACAAAACAGTCATAAGAAAGGTGATCTTAAAGTAACTATTTGCTACCTTTAGAACAAGAGGTATTACAGGAACAGCTATCTGTAAGAGGGGAGAAGAGAAACACAGAACACATCCAGATGGGGACACAGGATGACACCAAAAAAGACAGGCACTCACAGGAGTTAAAGGCACATCCATGACTCCAGATCAACCTGCACAGGCAGGAGTAGTACTGGCATCAGCAGATCTGCCATACTAAATGCCAGAGAACGGAGCAGCCACTAAAAGCAAAATTAAATTGGATGCTTTCTATACAACCTGGTAGGTTATTTTACAAGTAGCTCCAGTCACTTTGGAGAAAATTACATGCCACAGACGTATCAGGATTTCCATTTTATGTACCCACAGCTGAAAGCAGCTGCACTGCTCACTGCACTCCCTGTGGCTGAGCAGCTACTGCTGCCACCCTCGTCACTGCCTTGTGCATCAAGTAGGATGCTTGAGAAGAAGGGAAAGCTAACACATTCCCTCTGAGCCACCCTGCAGACTCACATGGGGGCAGCTTTCAAGTGAGGCATTTTTCCACACTCAGAAGAAACGCCATAAATCTGAGGATGGGAAAGGAAGCAGTATAGCACACTGACAGCAAGTAACCCTCAAGAATTCCAATGGGAGAGAAGGCCTGGGAGGCAATGGGGAACAGACTTTCAGCCAAATCTCCAAGGCTGGGTAGAAGTAAAGGCTTTACCACCCTTGAAGAAGCAGAATGTATTCCAGTGAGAAAGCACCAATTTAGAGTTTTCTATTTTGCTCCATCTTAAGGCTTCAGACATAAGGAAGCCTCCCTTTCAAATTGGGTGTACAGATCCTTTCCAGCTAGCTCAGGCTGACTCCCATCAGAGACTACTCTGTGTTTACCCAAGAACCTGTGATTTTTAATAGTATTTAGTAATCTTAATCCCTTTCTTGTTCTGGAGAGCCTGCTCTCCAGCAGTCAACAACAGGCACTTGCTAACAAAGCAGCCTCAAGCACATGGCAACAACTTAGCCAGTCAGCACGGTGCAAGTACCCTTCCTACTTTTCAGCATGAGCATATGAGGGAGTATCAGGAAATCACCACAAGCAAACCACTGAAGAAAACAGGATGGAAGCAAGAGACTAAGTTCCATTATTAAAATCCAGTACTATAACCATCTAGAGGTAAAATATCTAAAGTACATTCCTGTATCAGTGGAGCTCTACAGCTGTTTTGTAAAGCATAAGCAAAAGTCAAGAGTACCTGCTAGAAAAATGAGCTGCTGCTTCCTCCTCCCCATCCCCAAATGAACTATCTGCATAGAGAAGACATCTCCTAATAAGCACAGGAAGGGTATATAAACCTCTGCTGGCCTTTACTTGATCTCACAACCACCTGAATCATGCTTCAAGTGAATGGAATTTTACTATAGATCTACTTCACATTTTGCTAATTTTTAAGAAAGAATGTGCATTTCATCTCAACTTTCAACACCCTCAAGAAATAAGCACCTTTATGTATAGGTATATCACAAGAAATAGTAATTTCTTTTAACCTTACTTCCACTGCTACTATTTTTCCATTAACGCAACTTCCTTAACATGCCACACATTAGCTTATCCCAAGAGAGTTTATCTGTAAGCTTACCACTGTTATCCATGCTTTGTTCAGTATTAGCATATGTACGAAGGAACTCAGCAAAAGCCCCATCTTGTTTCAGGAGCTCCTGATAGGAGCCCATTTCAGAGATTTCTCCATCAGACATTACCAGAATTGTATCCATTTGAGGCAGATAATTGATTGCATGGGTTACCAAAACCCGGGTCTAAATAGCAAAAGAAAAAGAAAAACAAAGATTTTTCTAACATCTGAAATTAGTTAAATACAATGGTTGAACTACTGCTCATGCTGCCTGAATTTTGGGTATGATACAATAAGAACTGTGGACAGGCATTTAGCATTTTAAAGAAAAAATACTGTCCTTGTCTTGATTTTTCCACCAGAGAAATGTGAATTACAGAAACCAGCACACATTTAATTATAAAAACCCAAGTGCTCTATAACAGTCCTCTAAAAATCTCAGAAGGATGCTTTCATTTTTCAGATGTTTGAAACAAGTCTGAATATGCAACCTGACAAACTTGGAATCTTTTAAACTCAGCAAAGAAAACCAAATCTTTCTCTAGAGACAAGCAGCTCATTATGACATACTTTATTTTTCAGGATTCCTTTCGGTCCAATAACATTTTCAAAAATATGTTTCCCAACATGAGCGTCAACAGCTGATAAAGGATCATCAAATAAACAAACATCTGCATTAGAGTAAACTGCCCGAGCAAGACTGACTCGCTGCTTCTGTCCTCCAGACATATTCACACCCTGGGGAAACAAGAAAATATGATCCCTTTATTTACAGCTGGAAAGAGATGTCTTGCCAGTTTGTGCGTAAAGTCACAGATGCTTTATGCAAATTAGCAACATTTCAGCATTGTATGAAGCAGATCCCCATCACAAATAGTTTCACTACCACGACAGCATAAGCAATCACAGTCAAAATCCTCTGGAAAGAAGCACATCTATTAGGTTCTCACTGTCAGTAAGGGGCTAGTCAAGTGTTTGCTAGTCTTATAAAGCAATTAACCCACACCAACCTACCTACTCTACTCTGTACATTCAGAGGCTACTTCTCAGCTGTATTTCTGCAGCACTGCCTCTGATTTAACAAACTCTGTTCATACTCTACAATTTGGTTGGCCTGCTGACCAATAAGGAAGATAAAGCTGCAGCCTTTACTGAATCTAGGGCTGTCAGTTGGCAGCTACACCCCTCCCATAACTAGTCAGCAGGCAAAGCACATACCCCTGTCTTCTGCAGAACATCAGTCCAGCAGAATGCCAAGCAGGTTATATGCATGTACCCTGCTAGCTACATGGTTAGGGGATGACCAGTCCTTTTTCCATAGCAGAGCACTACAACCATCCATGCAAGTTTCTAAATCCCACACCAAACACTTTTGCAACTAAGAGCCAGTTTGTGTAGTAGCTGGTTTTGTGGTTTGCTTTGTAACTCTGGGAGGGTGGAGGTGTTTGTTTCAAATGAAGCTGCAGCATTCAGAAGATTCTCCTCTTCCTTTTTTCCACATGTCTTTCTGCTCTATGACCATGGCAACTTAGAGATAATAAAAAACTGCCACTACAAAATGCTTTTGCATTTGTAATTAGGGGGGTTGGGGAGGTTTCTTCCCCTTTGAGGCTTAAAGACAAGGAAAACATACTACTCAAATCTGCCTCTTTTTCTAGAGGATTTTGACTGTGAATGTTTTAAATTCAATACAGCTTTAAGATAAAGTAGAATAGAAGTCATACAGCCATAAGTACAAGCAATAGCACTGATATGGTAGAGCGGGTATTTAAATACCTTTTCTCCTATTTCTGTTTTGTCTCCCGCAGGAAGAATCTCTATATCAGGCAGCAGTGCACAGGCCTCAATCACACGCTTGTACCTGCTCTCATTCATCTCCCTTCCAAAGATAATGTTATCTTGCAGAGTTGCATTTTGGACCCAGGCTTGTTGAGGAACGTAGGCTACTGAGCCCTGCAAGAAAAATAACAGTTCCTTATTTAGTACTTTAGACTAAAAGTCTGCACACAAAGTCAAAGCACAGGAGGGCTTTGTGAGGCAGGCAGTGCTAACCACCGCGCAAACTGCCCACGGTCATTTCAAAACTTCACCAAGTAGTTGCTGCGCTACCCCCTCCTCCGAAACGTTATTTTTATAAACGTTTATATAAATGAATGTAACAAAGTATGTTGGTAGAAAACTGCAGAAAGTAAAAAGCATAGGAAGAATGCTGGTAAGAAGAACTTCAAACAAATACAATTCTCTAATGTAAACTTGAAGGAAACATTTGTTTATAGAATGTCTGCACAGTTACTGAGTGTGAATAGTCATTAGTTCTTTCATAAAGTTACAAATAATGTTCTGCATAAAACAAGTTAATCTGGAATGCAAGTGTTTAGCAAATGCATCCCTGCCAAGAGACTGCTGCAGAAAGAAGGGGAAGTAGTTTGCATATAAGTCACTTCAAAGGAGGAGACTGAGGTACTGCAATGTATTCTGTTTTGAGTATTAGTTTTGCCTTCTCTTACTGAAGAAATAACTGGTGATTCAGATCTCATCTGCTTTTATTTTCCCAGAAGAATTTCAGAGGTGAACACATGTGCATTCTATTACATGCAACATACTTGTTTTGTTCCAAAAATAATTCCCTTTCCATACATTACAGCAGCAGCAAAGTCTAAACCAATGATGTTTATTTACTTACAGGTCATTTTTCATCTGTGAGCTTTGTGCAACTCCAATGTCTAAGAAAGTACAAATTACAACAGATTTCCCATGTTTGGGTAACTGGGTATACCATCTCTCCATGTAATTCTCTGGTGTCTAAGAAGGTATGAACCAGTACTGTTCCTCCTTAGTCTGGAGTATATATAATAGGGTCTCTCCAACCTCATACCTGTCTGCCGACAAGACTCACCAGACCAGAATACTTATCTTTGAGACCTCCTTCATTCTGTCTATATGGCTAAATCTGAAACCAACGTATTTAGAAGTTGTTGGGTGGAGGCTTAACAGGCAATCAGAGTGCAGGCTAAGGCATATACATGGCTTGCCAGCAATCAGGCTAAAACCACATTAATTTGAAAGGTTGTCTCTTCCCCTCTCCAGATCACTTGGAAATCTAGAATCCCTCTGGATTCTACACTTGCAAATAGCTGAACAGTTCTTTAGACACATCATACCTTGACAACCACACAGCCTTCCTTTTTGTCCATTTCCCCCAGTAATGCAGACAGCAGTGAAGACTTTCCACAGCCAACCTGACCGACAACAGCTACCAAGGAGCCTTCAGGAACAGTGAAATTAATGCTGAAATAAAGTGCACATAATTCAGCCTTGCTTACTGGCACATCCCAGTAGTTAAACAGTTCACTGAACAGACCATATAAACCCAGGAGCAAAGTGAACATCCAGTGCAAATGCTGGCACAGCACAGAAGCTTTAATTGTACGAAAACATGAACTTCTCATTCAGAAAGCAACAAGGGGTCCTCTTCTCAGGACATGGCACATTAATACGGGGCGGGGGGGGCCAACAGTGAAGACCACCTACCCAATATTTCTGTCAAATGCTGTGAACACAAATGTAAATACCAATAGATGCTTCCCAAACAGTATCCTTGTACCAAGGAATATTTAAAGCCCAATAAAGAGCAGCCAACATAAAAGAAGGGGACAGGGCACAGGGAAGACACAGCTTGCAGCTGCATCACCCCAGTTACTTTATTAGTCATTCCACGTGCAAGGTTGTACACTGGTTTCCTGCAGCACGGGTTTTAAGAATGGCCACAGATCAGCGAGAATAGGGTCATAAAATGAAGACTGAGGATGCAGCACAACCAGGACAGACTAGGGATAATCACGAGCTGCTAATCTGGCTGCTTCCTCTAGATGGAGCTCATCCCATCTGCAGCACACACCAAGACTTGTAACCTCTGATGCTTTCTCACCTCCCATTACTACTCCCCTTTGTGCATTCCATACATGTAGCATACTTTGTAAATTCCTCTAGTTCATGAAACCCCTGGTTTTAAAAAAAATACATAGAACAGATGTTATTTGTTCTCCCGTTCCTTTACAGCAACAAACTCTTCTGCATGCAGATTTTATAATTCAAATAGAGATCCTTTATGATGCAGCATGATTATGGATTTTATAATTGCATGCAGATTTTATAATTCAAATACAAATCCTTTATGATGCAGCAAGATTATGGAATGGAATAAAGATTACTAATTCTTACCTGTTCAGTAAAGGAGGATCATTTTTGGACCAGCTAAACGTTGCATTCTTTACAACAATGCATCCTTCAACTGAGAAAAAGAAAACTCATAGTTATTAAAGTGCCACTGGAAGCAGCTGAATTGTATGCTGTGGAACGTGCCACAGAAGATAATCTGAACACACAGAGGAAGAGGTATAAAGCTACTTTTCCAGCAGAACAACAACCCACTGCTTACCAAAAGCTTGCATTCTGCTTTTACCGAATTTATTAAGACAGAAGAGATTCTGAGGTTATACTTATTCAGTACCCAGGAGGTGCCTGAATGTCAGCTACACAAAGATCCTGACTTACTCATCTGCACACTCATTTATCCAGCAACTCCACTGCAACATGCAAATTCAGTTCAGGAAACCAGAGGCCTCCATCTGACTTGTGCTTCAATGGAAGCATCACCTAAACTGCCAGTTCCATGGGGAAAGCCAAGTTAATACAAGAATGATGGGGAAAAAAAAAAAAAAAAAAAAGAAATTTCACACTCCCAAATAAAATAACAAAAAATCCTGTTCAGTGACATGCTGCACGGTGCTGGCATTGGCAGATTTTTACATCAACAACTAAAAATATACCACTCCTAATTCAACCAGTATGCAATGAATACTTAGCCTAGGTAAATATGTACATTAGCACAGAAGTGCAACCCATTATGGACAGAAAAAAAACTCATACACTAAAGATTTGTGAGCAATATATTCATAGTTATCAGCTGAGAAAGGGGAAAAGGATATTCCCAAAAGGAAGCTGCTTGCCATAAAGCAAAGTGACTTAAATCATAGAATGATTTGGGATGGGAGGGACTCTAAAGATCATCTAGTTCCAAATGATAGAGTTCAGCTAATCGCATGAGAGGCAGCGAGTGGGATTTCACTACCTTTGTAAAAAGAATGTAAGGAAAACTATTTAAAAATTACTGACTTACATTTTGCTTTGCAAGTAAAGGGCATTAGTTTTTTCAATAAATCTGCCTTCATGCTTATCTGTCTCCTAAATGGCTCTGTGTAACTGGACCAGCAACACTAAACATACAGTGGAAGTGACACTGGGAGTGACACTTCACACAGAACCAAAACTAGAGGCATTTTGCCCTAACAGGGACTTAATCTTTTCTCGGTCAAAAGTGCTGAAGCATCACCTGACTGTTCTTCAAAACGCTGGGGTTTGGCACAGCATTAATCATTCGGTTAACTGCCTACACATTTCAAATGGCTACACTGAAAACAGTCTAACAGGTAATTTGTAAAGTGACTGTGTCTGGATGTAACCATTCATCTACTGCCTGAGAATGCATTAGAAATTTTTTATATATTTTCATTTTACAAACTCCCTTCTCTGCTTTCTGGCTAAAATTTATCAGTGAAATATATCAAAATGCAGTAAATGTTACAAAAAGCAGAAGAAACACTGCAAAGCCACATAAAACCTGCATACATTGATTTTCAACAGGAAAAGAAATTCACCTGCTGTGATAGGACTCCTGATTATGCCATCTGGATCTAACTCTTCATGAGACAGGAACACCCTAAGGCGCTTCAAGGAGACACTGGCCTGCATGGGAAAGGGATACAAAACTATCTTATACTCTGCTCATTATATTTAAGAGCTTGTTCTTTTGCACCACATACGCATTACATCATTATTATGCACTCCTGATCTCTCCTTGAATCTACTTGTATAGTTTCTTGAATAGTGACCAAACACAAACTTCCCAAACCACAAGAAATATGGTTGATCTCAGGAACACCCATCCACCATAA
>JAVHNF010055935.1:16210-34539 GCA_034783455.1 Micropsitta finschii
AGACTCAGGCTGCTAAAGGCAGATTCGTAGCATCCTGTTTTGGTTTTAATTTTTTTTTTTTTTTTCCTTTCTTGCACTGTGAGGAGCTCTGAAAAGGGGAACTTTTTATCTAGTGTAGTAACCTAAATGACTTTCTGAATTTTTGATGGCTTTAAAAGTAAAAATGTTTTGTTCAGTAAACTGAGTTTATTACTAAAGGGAGTGCCTTGGCTTCTAGCTTTGGAGGATCACTCACTGATTAGCTTAATCTCCACCCCTTCCACTTTTCTCAAGTTATCTGCAGTACTTCCTCTGCTGGGCAATAAGTTGTTATAATAGGTTCTCTTCCTCTTTCTGTACCTCCTCTGGGCCAAGTTGTTTGTTCTAATGTGTGGTCAGTCCATCTAGCTGATCTTGCTGTCTGTAAGAAACAGGTGAACAGCTGAGGGAGAGCCTGCATCAGAGATAATAAGATGTGATGCACAAAACATGAGTAACATAAGCACCGATATGCAAAAAATCTAGTCTAGATATTTAGCTAAGCTGCAAGTGACAGCGTAGCATCGAAACAGCTTTCTTTGTCAGAAAATTGTGTGGCATCTACTCCAATGAAAGAGAGGCCTTTATTATGGCGCATATGGCCTCTGTTATGGGAACTGTGATTGTGACCCTTGTAAGGAAGTTGGATCTTTATCAGACTGCTCTTGCAAGCACCCTTTAAGTAGCTCTGTTCCTCTGGTGACGCTGCTGGCCCATGGCTGTAATTTTGTGCACTGTTTGATAGAATCACTGACTTTCCTTGACCTTGATTTTATATTTGGAAAATTACACATTCCCGTGTTTGAGCCTTCCAAGGTCAGAATTTCTGTTTGAGATTTTTGTGCGTCCATTCAGGGACTAGCATGGTGAGGACATACAGCTGCATTCCTTGGAATAAGGTCTATCTGCAGCAGTAATACAAAGAGGACTTATTCTTCTACTCTTTCTGGGTCCTGCTTTGACAAAAGCAGTTTCAATTTTGGGTTAGGCTTTGTGTTGCACTGTGGTGGTGGTTTGTTGTTATTATGTGTTCCTCCCTAGGATCTCTAGCCAGTATGTTGTACATTGAGGTGTTAAGCATGGAGGAGTCTTCTTGCATGCTCTCATATCCAGCATAGAAGCAGGGTAGCAGTTGCTTGTTTCTTAACGCTAATTGTGAGCATCACAGGAAAACCCTTTCTCATCTCCCTGTTGCTGGATGACTGGGAAAGTAGTAGCTTATAGAGTCTGGGGATAGCACTGCTAACTTAGGGTAATTCTGCAGTTGCAGGCAGGCTAGGAAGGCATGGATAGAATCATAGAATCTATAGGTTAGGGTTGGAAAGGACCTTAAGGTCATCTAATTCCAGCCTCCTGCCCTGGGCAGGGACACCTCACACTAGACCGTGTCACCCAAGGCTCTGTCCAGCCTGGCTTTGAACACTGCCAGGGATGGAGCATTTACTACTTCTTCGGGCAACCATGTTCTAGTGCCTCACCCCCCGCACAGTAAAGAATTTCTTCCTTATATCTAACCTGAACTTCCCCTATTTAAGTGTAAACCCATTACCCCGTGTCCTATTGCTACAGTCTCTGATGAAGAGTCCCTCTCCAGCATCCTTGTAGACCCGCTTCAGATACTGGAAGGCTACTATGTTTTTTTAAGAACAGGTAGAGCATAGATTTTAGCAACACTGCTCACTGTTTTCTGAGTGCAAGAGTCTGCTGCAGGTGGGTGCAGGATTCTCTCTGTGTTTGATGTGGGGCAGCAGGGCCCTGAAGTAGAGGGTTTCCCTATGTTTGGCAGCTGCAGCATCTCCTAACTTCCCTACAGTGCCCCAGTAACAAGGAACAGAAGCAAAACTGTGCCAGGGAGACAAGCAGAAGTGAGAATGAAGGGAGTCTGGGGTAGGGGTGCTCCAAGATTTGGGTAGGGGTGTTCCAAGATTTAGGGAGGAAACTGGGCTTTGCTACTTCTTGTGCTTTGCAGGCTTTAAAGACTGGATTTTTGACCTTAGCATTGTTGCATATTGTTTTTCCAGAAGGGATATCAGTACCTCTGTATGAACCAAAGTACTACTTTTAACACCAGTGTCTTTTGTCTGGTCCTTATGATAAAAATAAAAAGGACGGTGGCAACCATGGCCTGTTTGCAGTTCCTAGTTGGATGAGGAGACTGCTGGAGTAGGCTGATGCCAAAAGGACAGTCTCTTTCAGCACATCCTTTCATGCCCAAAGCTGTCATGGTTTGTGCAGCTGTGTGTGTGCTTCTGTGCCTTTTAAGTCAGCAGCATTTTTATGACCATGTGCAGAAATCTCTGCACAATTTACATTGTATGATACAGTTTTTACCTCTTATCTGCAGAATGGCAACAAGAGGACCACAAAGCATGCTAAACTCCAAGCAGTAACAGCTTGGCAGTAAGGGGCTTCTTTCCCAATTTTAACCCCCCGTACCTCCAACCGCTTTGCCAGGTTTTTGACCTACCTTTCTTTCTAGCTGGATCTTTATAAATTAATTTTAACTTGGGTTTAAGAAGACTTCTGTGGCTGAAGGCAAGATCTTAGACTGCAGAAGTGCTTCTGAGACTGCAGGCAACTATCTTCTCAGGATCTGTCCTGGGACTAATCACTCCTAGACCAGTCAATGGGGAATACCCATAGGAGACCTTATAGCAGGATGAGGCCTGAGAGTTTTCCAGAAGAAGCTAAATGCAGAAGTTGTCCCTTTCTGAGAATGGGCTGCCCTTTCCTGTTTCCTTCTGTCTCCTTTCAGAAGTTAAAGGAGACCCTTGAGACGAGGGCAGAGGGGAAAGGGGAGAGTACACACACATTTAGCTTCAAATCTGGGAACAGAGTGGTGATCTGAGTTACTCAGTTAAAATTTTCTGTTGTGCAGACCAAAAAGCTCTTCAGAGATCTGATGGTCAGAAAAAGCTGTACTGAACCTTCCCTGTTGAGACTTGGATAAGGATACTGTGGAGTGGTATGCTGTAGAAGCACTTTCTGTAGACTAGAAACAATAGCTGTGTACTGCTTTAAACGCAGAACAGAGAGGCCGTCCCATCCCATAGTTTGCATTCAAAGTATGACGCATAAATGGGAGCCTTGAGACATGGGAAGGAGCGTTTGTAAAACTAACCAGAGAATCCTGTTCTCCCTCCTGAGAGGAGGTGTAGGTGTGGGAGTCAGAACCCGGGAGCCAGAGGGAAGTCTGGTTAAAATCTGTAGCAAAATAACTGAGACCCTTCTCACGTTAGTCATCAGACTGCATTTTTCCCCCCGCTCTGTTGAAGCATCTTCCAATCAAAGTGAAGGGAGTGTTGGGTTGAGAAGGGGGAGAAGCAAAACTACTAGGAAATTCTTCCCCTTGCTTTTTTAAATTAAAACCATCTGCCTCCTTCTGCGCATCTCCAGATGATATCACTGGGCCTGAATAGGAAACTCCCATGAAAATCAAACATCTGGAAGACTGGTTAAAGCAGTCTATAAGGTGCATTTGGAGAGACTGTCCTATGAATGTGCCCAAGCAAATATAGCACAGCAGATGAGGAGGTTTTTCCAACAGACCAGACATTTTCCAGAGGTCTTTTGAAAGCAAGAGAGAACCAAGTATTGGGAGGTAACTTCAGTGTACTTTTGTAGCAGAAGTGCCAAAAGTGCAGCTTTTGTGAGTCTTGTACTTTCACTTTGTAGTGTTAGGTTGTTAGAGTGAATGCAGCTCTGTGGATTTGTGGATACTTCAGCTTTGGATACATACCTTTGTTTTGTTTTTGTCTCTTGTTTAGCTCCATGAGAGCCTGAGCTACAACAAATGCAGGCTGGAGACAAGAAGGGAGGAGGTTAAAAAAAAAAATGGGCTGAGCTCAAAAGTATTTGTGCTGGAAAGTAGCCCAGAGAGAGTAAAGGAGAAGCTTTAATTAGAAGCAGCTGCATAGCTGATGCAGCCCACAGGACATTTTCCCATTTCAAACTCTCTAGCTTTCAGTGATCGTGACTTGAATTAAGTTGTATGTGAAATTTGTTCTTAAAAGATTAAATTCCTCTTGAAGTAGGTTAAGAGACCTCATGTGCTTCTAGAAAGTGCCAGAACAAACTTCATCTTCCTGTTGCTGTTTGAGCGTTAGATGGAAAACTGAGGAGAAACAGCGGCTTTTATTTGGAAAAGATTGGATTTCCTGTTCTGAGCATGTCATTTGGAGCTGACACAAGCTGCTACAATTTTAAGCTGCTCTGTAGACAAGTGGCTTTTTTTTGTTGTTGTTGTTGTTTTCTTTCCCTTCTCCTAAAGAAAACTTGAAAGAGTAGGTTGGGATGAGAGCAGAGCAGGGGTGGTGGGAAGCTGGAGTTGCTGTTGAGGATAATTATATCCTTTAAAGAAGTCTGGACGTAGACCCCGCTTTTTCAGTGTTTGCCTCTATTTTTTAGAGACACAATGTGGTACCCAACATGAATCAGGGGCAAATATTTGCAGTTTTGTCTACACCAACATTTAGAACTAAATTACTGCTATTTGTGCCTAGAAATGTTGATGACAGGAGACATGGTTGAAAATCTGGACTGTAGGTTTTTTGTTCCTTAACATTCAGAAAGGATTGCACTGGATTGCTGGAGGAGAAGATGGCATAACTGTCTGACTAAGCACTTCTGGAGAACAAAATGGTGGATACCTGACCTACTGTCTTTCCACATACAGTCATGTTCCCTCTGGCATATTCTGTAAGGCTTTGTCCTTCCAAATACAAAGAGCTAAAGCTGAAAGAGCTTTTGCTGTTCCCTGTTGGAGTGTTCCCTCATGTTTTTCTGATTAGCCTCTGAAGATACCAGAACAAGCCTGGTCTTGGAGTGCTCTTCAACTTTGTACCAGAACATTTGTGTACAAAATGCTGGGCCATTTGTGGGTGATGGTTGTGAGTTTTGTCTTAGAGCACAGGTCTCATCTTTCCTTTCAAATCATACCAGCTATACTCTTAATCAGTGTCTAGGCTCTGTCCTTGTAGTTACCTGGGGGCAACAGTTAAATGTATCTTCCAGTATCCCTGAATGTTGCAGGGGGAGAGGAGTGTATTTGGTGGTTTATTTGCTTGTGGACAGCACATGAGATGTTCCTCTACACTTTCTAGTTTGCTTTAGGACTTATCTTTTATGTGTATTTTGGTTTATTTTGTATTTGTTGGAGTGGTGGATGGTGTTAGAAGACCTCTTGTTTTGTCTGATGAGGTGCTCTCGGCGGGGTTCTGTGAAGTTCTGATTTGTTGCTCACTGTTTCATGATAGAGAGCTACAAGTGCGTGGCCTGTGCCTGCTGCTGTTAGTCTGGGGAGCTTGGTGTACTGCTGACACTGAAAGCATCTGAGCTGCCCAAAGACCCCCATCACTGGTGGTGGTGAAACTAGAAGAAATACCTATTACAAAATTTTCTGAGCTTTCTGGGACCGAAGTTCAGTTTGACTCTGCACGTTCATCAGCTGCATATAGATGTCCAGAAACATGATTTAATTGTAGTTAGCCAGCCAGTCTCTTAACAGAGCTAGCCAGTGCTCCATGTACAGGTTTGCATGCCATGGGAGTTGAGCAGCTCTCCAGCTTCTGGCACAGCTGTCTTTGCTGCGTGCCAGATTTCTATGTGATCGAGCTCTACAAAGCTATGCTGTAGCCTGCTGGTGTTTGGACTGATTTCTAACCCATATCAAGGAGGGATTTGGGACTTGGGACGTTAAATGAAGCGTATAGAACTGCCATGGTTTAGGCCCAGAATACCCGAAGATTGCCTCTAGTGTGACATGGCAGCACCTCACACTGACAGCCTTCAGCTGTTACAATGAGGATGGCACAAAAGGTAGAGGACATTC
Organism: Micropsitta finschii; assembly: GCA_034783455.1. NCBI lineage: Eukaryota > Metazoa > Chordata > Aves > Psittaciformes > Psittacidae > Micropsitta > Micropsitta finschii. The sequence goes on from JAVHNF010055935.1 coordinate 22,059, forward strand.
TGAAAATGGTATTGTCTCAGGATTTGTTTTCTGTAACTTTATTAGTCCTGCTTTGCCCTGGAAAAACTCTTTCATGTCTGTTCTTGGGTACGAAGTTGAAAGTATTAAGGTATGGTGAAAGGAGCCTAATTTGGGCGTGGGGAAAAGTAAATTGCGATTATGCACATCTATTATATGACTTTCCTGCTTTAGACATATGGCTAAAGCTAGTTAATAAATTTTAACATGAGAAAAAACAGTTGTGGTCATCTAGTAATGACCCCTTGCATAACTCGAATAATAACCTCTCTGAGTAGCTGTGTTTGAACTAGCGTGCATACACTTTCTGAGACAGCCAATCCTGGTGTTCTTTTAAACAAGCATGAGTGATGGAGAAATTCCACTGCGACCTTAAACACGTTGTTCCAGTTGTTTCTTTCTGCTGCTGAGAAACTGTGTATAGGTCTCTGTTTGAAGATAAAAATATTACCCTATTTCTATTTTGAATTTATCTAGTTTGAATTTCTGATGCTCGGTTCTGTTATCCCTGTACCTTCTAGATTGGGAATTATGGTTAAATCTGAGTTTTTGTGGATCCTTGGAGCTTTTGATTAACTGTCTTCTTTCCTTTTCCCTTTGATGAATAGACTGAAACACCTGAGCTTTTCATTGTGTCAAGAGTTCTCTATTAATCGTTACTGCTCACTTCTTGAAGTTCAGTAAAGCTCTTCCTTCTTAGAGAGCAGACACCAGAACTGATGTCATGGCTGTGCCAAGTGAAATATCAGATGTAACGTAATCTCATTTACCTCCTACCTGATATTTGCTGTTCATACATCTAAAATATTCCTGGCCAAACTGTTATGCTAGGAATTCACATTCAGCTGACTGTTAGGACCCCGCAAAGCAAACCTGTCTTTCCCAGGTCGGCCCTCCTGTTTTGGGGACAATGCTGTGTATGTTTTGTTTCTAGATGTATGACTTCACCATGCTAAAGTGCACTTTATGTGCTGACTGCCTTGTTAAGCAGTTCGTGTACTTTCTATCAAGAACTTGTCTTCACTCTTACCTACATGTTTGACCAGCACTGATGTTTTCTGTTGTTATTCGTTGATAGAAGTATTGAATAGCATAGGAACAAAGGCAGATCCCTGTAGTATTCTATTTAAAACACAGCTTCATGATTGTTCTTTGATTTTTAAACTGAATTTTAAGGCCTATCCAGTTAGGTGTGGGAGTTTGTTTTCCAATCTGCCACACATTTTAAAGTGCATAAGTAAAAGGCAGTCTTTTTACTCTTACGTTTTTGTCTGAGGGCTAGCTAGAGACTTGTGTGTTTTTTGCAGTTGGAATCTCTTCCCTTTGGATTTGAGTAACTCTCTGATGGAATAATTGTACCTATCCTGTTCTGGAACAAAGTGTGTATAATGTTCACCTCTGAATTTTTGCAGTGAAATTATGTTCTCTCAAGCTGTGTACTTTGAGTTACTTACCAGTTAAAGCATGTAGCTGTGCATAGAAAAAGTACAAGTGGACAGTCCTGTTTTGTGTGTTAGGTGTTATTTTTATCTAGCATGTACTGTTGCAGCTTTCTGCTACCTGGAAGAAGAAAATGGAACTGTGGGATGACACAAAGGTGGGGTTTGCAGGCTTGCTTGCCTGGGTCCTGTATTGCTGGAAGTTAAATGGAGAATTTGTAGTACAAAGGCCATTTAAAAGATGGATTACAGCTGACAAGTGTAGTCAGGCTGTATTGACATAAGTTTAGGTTAGATAGAAATAACTGCAATTATTCCGCAGTCGCAGATCTTTGTATAAAATATTGCCCTAGCTGTAGATAGTGTGTGTGTACTCGTTTTTCTGTGGGAGAGAGAGGAACAATGACCTTGTCGTTAGGGTGCTAGCCAGGGGCGTGGGAGACCTGACTGCAGAGCCTGCGTTGCTAGCTGAGTGCAGACTTCTGCATGTCACAGTCCCAGGGGCACTTATCAACATGAGGATAACAGTATACTCCTGTCTCATGGGAGCGTTGTGGAGAAAGATCTGCTACAGATCCTCAAGCCCTTCAGACACTGCATTTGTACAAGGTTTATAAATATTTTGGAAGATGAATAATACCTAGTGTTAATACCTATTATCTAAACTCCTTTTCTTCTTAAAAAGAATGCTTATTAAAATAGGAGTGGGTGCAAGGAATCATTACTTGGCAGTTCTTTTAACACCTAGGCTTTTACCGAAGTTTTGAAGGGAGGTGCAAGAATAGGGTACTGCATTTGATGTAACTCTGACTGTATGCAGTATTTCTTCAGTTTGTAATGAGTGATTTCACAATTTAAACTTAAGTTTTCAGTGGTTTCATTTGGGATAATCCCAGAGAAAGGCCCTGTTACATTTATGATGTTAGCATTTAGGTCTGCTGCTGTTATCATTACTTAAGGCAAATTCTAAGACTTTAGGGGTCATGAAACTTCATTCTTGGTTATCTTCCCAGGATGGCAAGGCTTCAGGTGAATGTTCTGTGAGTAATTTCTTCTCTATTGCAGGTGTCGAGAAGGCTTTCTTGGAGACTACTGTCAGTACAGAAACCCCTGTGAAAGCAATACCTGTAAGAATGGGGGAACTTGTGAAACTACGTCTCTAATAGGAAAGGCTACCTGCAAATGTGCTCCTGGGTTCACGGGAGAGGATTGTCAGTATTCAGAATCGCACCTCTGCTACATGTCCCAGCCCTGCCTGAACGGAGGAACTTGTCATCCCCAGAGCCAGGACACGTATGAGTGTGTCTGTCCTCCGGGTTATACAGGTGAGGTTCTGCATTTGTACTTCCAGACTCTCTTCTTTAGAGAATTACTTTGTCCTGGAATGTTCTGGGGCAGTCATAATACACTCAAATTTACTAGCTCCAGCACAGGAAATGAGAAAAAGTCTAAATGACTTCATGACCAAAAAAAGCAAAGGGGGAGAGGGGTTAGGGAATCAACCTCCCTACCCTTTACACGTAAGCAGAAAGACATTTAGATCTTGTGGCATTGTCCACATGGAAAAACTGAGTGCAGAAGCTGCTCTGAAGTGGCTTTTAGGCTTTGAATTCAGAGTCTAGCTTCTAGAAAAAGTGAAGTAAATTTCTCAGCAAAATCTTACTATGGGAAAATTATAATTGGGTGCCTGAGGGGAAGCATGGAAACCCGCGCTTTTCATTCTTGAAAGGGACATAGAAGAGTGACTGTCAGTGTATAGTACGATTTCAGGTCATGGGATATTTTTATAAATCACAACATTCTATATTTCGTTGCTACTTTGCAAAAAAATGACAAACCACAAATTAATTTTTTGTTTCAAATACAACACTGTAAAATGCAGGCATAATTTTTTCTGTAATAAGTCTAGGATTTAGTACACTAATCACTTTGAGGTAGCATGAAGGAAATACTGTTTTCCATAGAAATAACATTTCATTAATGCATTGCTCTGTCTTGATCCCACAGGGAAAGATTGTCAGTGGATTGATGCCTGTACATCTCAACCTTGTGCCAATGGAAGTACATGTACTGTATCTGGAAATAAGTTCTCCTGCCTCTGTCTGCCTGGCTACACTGGCCAGAAGTGTGAGATAGATGTGAATGAATGTGCCACACCAGGCCTTTGTCAACATGGTGGGACCTGTGTCAATTTGCCTGGCTCATACAGATGCCAGTGCAAGCCAGGCTATACAGGACATCGCTGTGAAAGTGTGTATGTGCCATGTTCCCCATCACCCTGTATGAATGGAGGAACTTGTCATCAAACAGGTGACTTCGCTTTTGAGTGCAACTGTCTGCCAGGTAAATGATGGTGCTTCGAAATGCTTGGTTTTGTGGTTTTGTCACTGCATTCCTGGATGTATTTGTCTGAAGACTTCTCTTGGATTTTCTGTGTGATGTTCATGTAATACAAGGTTCAAGGGAGAAATCTCAGCAAGCCAAGAGTTAATTTCCAAGTGTCAGGATTTAGTAACATGGAGGGGAAGAAAGGAAGAAGGCTAGAAATGACAGATTTCTTCAGAACCCTGTTAAAGGCAGAGAATCAAATAAGTGTAAGAACTATGAGGTAAATGCAAGAAGATTAGGGTGGTATCTCTAATGCCCATTTGGAATGCAAATTTCCATGAACCTCTACAAATGCATAGGTTTGTGGTCAGTAAAGGCCACAGTTAACTTCAGTGCTTGAATGAAGGTGAACATGTCTCCCTCATTCTCAGTCTTTAACCCTAAAAAAATACTAGGTTCTATTATATTCCTTTTCTCCTCCAGTTCCTCCAAATTTTGAGATATTATTTCCAACTCACCACACCCTTTCTGTCCTGTAACATCACCAGATAAATGATGCTTACTTGTTTTCTGATGCTGTTAGCTGCCCTGAGTTCAAATGCTGTGTTCATCCACAGCAGGGACGGTATGCTTACTCAGGGTCATGGGTTTGTGTGTCAAGCTGGCCTCCAGTCAACAAGGGACCTATCTCTATAAATGACCATATGTCATATGGTTGGGACCCTGATGGTCTCATCCTATCCTGCTCCTCCCCATCCACCTGGATATGGACCACAGGGCAGGATTAGTTGTCTTTGCACGTTAGGCTGTGGTTTCTTTGGGTTTTTTTTTTTTTTTTTTTTTTTTTTTTTTACTGAGTAATTCAACTCCATGGGAAACTGATTGTTTGGAAATGCTTTTGACTAGACTTCCTACTTAAGTGTATTGCAGTTTGGCACATGAACACTTGGTGTGTGGTAATCTAGAAAAGAAAACTCTGTTCCCTTAAGCATTTCTCTGTTGTTATTTATGTGAAAGATGTAGCTGCCATATATTGTTTAGGATGAGTGTAGAGTGACTGCATTCTCATGAGGATCATCTGGAGCAGCAGGTATGTGCAGAAAGAGCATGTAGAACCTGTGAGAAATACTGTCTTTTTGGAGACCTTTGTCTTGAAGTATTTGCTCAAATGACTTTAAATGTACATTGCCAACTTTAGTTAGTGCCTGCACAACTTTCTGGGTTTTCTGAGCAAGCATGTGACTTTTGAAGAATTTGGGAAAGTCAATCTTAAAATAGAAGGGATGTATCAACTTTATTTTTGTGTGAAAGCAACCATTTCTAGGCGTGCTTGAAGAAACAGTGCTTAACCCTACAGAGTCTTTGAAAATGCTGTATCTAACAGTTGCTCCTGGTGAATTTATTGATCTTCTGCTCTTCATCTTTTTAATATGAAATTGTAAGTGAAGTATCTCAGGATTATCAGGCTTGATTAGAAATGCATAAGTTTTTTAGTCAGATCTGTTTAGCAAGTTCAAGATCTCTTGCAGAAGCAGTGTGGCTGGGGGAAGAGGAGAAGGCAGCAAAGTTTGAGGGACCAGATCCTGTAAAGCTGATAAGAAAGTTAGCTTTCATGATGCTCGTACAGGGGCACAAGACTGGGTAGGAGCACATTTTCCCTCAGACAAGCGTGTGGGCTGGCTAAACTATGGTCAGGAAATGAAAATGAGGTTACTATAGTAACAGCTACACACCTACACTGCTCACACACATTTTGGATTATTAGCTGCTTTTTTGGACTTGTTACACAACATTTATAGTGGAGGTGGGTTAATGCTGCTTTGAGAGCCTTCACTTCTGTGTTTCCTGTATTTGTTTAAGTTGGCCATGTTGTTTTGATGGCTTGATTTTTATTTTTTTAAACAAGCCATTTGAAAAACAGCAAAGAAAGGGAGAGGTTGGAGAGGCCAAAATGCTTACATTAAACCCTTCATTAAAGGGAAGGCACACGGCCATTTCTTCCCCCTTAGTGCAGCATGCAGAGCAAAATTTCTGAAGTGTTGGAAAAGGTTCTGTCTGGGAAGGAAAGGTCAACAGAAAGAGAAGAAAAATGGTTTGTTGCAGCCAGCGAAGATGTGAAGATGGCCTCCTCATCTGAAAGAGAGTTCCAAGATTACGGACTAAAAATTCCTCTTTAGACTCCCTCTCTGAATTGGAGCAATGTCGATGATACTGTGACTATAAATGGAATTGCTCTAACCCTTCTTTCTGGACTGCCTTAAGATGTTACCATCGTTCAGCATTATGGTCATAGAGGCAGGAGGCAGTTACATCTTGAATTGCTGGAATGGTTTTTGCTATGATTTTTTTAATCTTGTGATCTGTGAAACTGCTATAAATAAACTGATTGTGCCTAAGCAACAATTTAGGCATAATTAAGTTACTCCTGGACTGGTCCTGAAATGGGTTCTTGTTTCTTGTTGGTGTTTTCTTGGCTTTTGAGTGAATTTTATTTTCTGTAAATACAGATACGTGATAATGAAACCTTGAAAATGTGATACCCCTCCTGCTCTGCCCCCCAGCCTGGAGTTACATGTCAGAGCAGCTTTTTCTACAGTGGGACAAGTGATTTGTCAAAATTGACAAAAAAAGTGTTATTTTTAAATTCTCAGGTTCCCACTTGTGGTTTTACACAAGCAAATTTTGTATTAGGTAATTCATGAAGTTATGTGTGTTAAAGTCAGCATTTGGGGGCAAGTGTAAGTGAAGAGTTATATACTGTAAGTATTACATCTGTATGAAAGGTAACTTCATATTTTCCATTTGTCTAGCATAATCATTTTTCCTCTGGGCTTTGGTGGTTTAGGTAAAAACAAGGTGGTAGGCAGGTGAGCCTGTTAGGTCAGTCATAGTAGAGTTGTAGTAAAAAAAAAAAAAAAACAAAACAACAAAAAACCAAAACCTCTGTGAAAGACTAAACCTGAAGCATTAGCAACTCCCTTAAATATAAGAATGAGCTTGTAGTTACAAATATTTGACAAAAATGGAGTTCATTTGGCAACTAACCTTTTAATGGAATGTTAAACAAGTCAATAGAGGAAGTTCTTAGCTGGGAAAGTGATTATTCATTGTTATCCATCAAAATAATTACCCATTAACTAAGATAAGGACCCTAGGGAATTCCAAGGGCTTGTTCAGGAAACGATCTGTCAGGCTGGAGCAGGCTGTTTATGAGAGCTGGAACACTTCCTGGGAAGAGGAAGTAACCTTACGACAGTTCGTAGCAGAGCGTTACACAGCACTGTATGGTGAGCATCATGGCTGAGGTCTAGCAGGCATACTGAAATACTGAAATTCCCATGGTGAGGAGGACTCTGCTTTCTGAGATTTAGAGATGAGCTACATCCTGTGCGGTGCAAGGTTCTGTATGGCTGCAGTCTTAGAGTACCAGATGGTGTGGGTGCCTCTCTGCTCTGGGCGAGCTGGGTCTCCTACGTGGAGTAGCCCATCTCATGTAGATTTCAAGAAGATCAATTGTTGGAGTTGCATCCAGGCAACTGCTGTTTGGCACCTGGTATGCATAACCTTGCTTCTGTGTTGAAATGATATAGGTCAGTTTTAGTACTCTGAGATCTCTAATACCTTGTCAGTTTGGCAATAAACTTGACATTTTCATTAAGGTATAATTTCCTGACCCCATAGTTTCTTGGCCTGCAGAAAGGTATAATTTATAGATTGAAATAAGGCTAAGGATTAAGATTTGGAGGGAATTGGATTATTGTGCTCTGGAATGGGGTGGAGTTTTCAGATGACATAGGAGTAAAGATACCTGCTTGTATCAGCCTGTGTACTAGCAGAGGAACAACGTGCTGTTAGCAGTGGGAACACTTTTCCCCTTGAGGTTCTTATTCCTTAGTTTGATGTGCTTGGAGACTTGGAGCAAAAGTCAGGATATGTACTGCAAACTATTCTCTTGGAAAGAGAAAGCAAAGGACAACATGCGAGTCCCAGCACAGGGGGGAACAGGAAGCAGCATCAGGTGTCCATATACTTCAAAACAGTGAACTCTGGCTTTGTGCAAGAATCAGGTTATGTAACTGCAAAATCATACTGGGACCCAGCTTCAGAAAAGCTCGTGTGTCTCAGCAACTTCATGCTTGTTGTGCTCCAGTGTAGATGCATTGACCCAAACAACTGTGACTAAAGGACTGATTTTAAGAATGAAAGCTAAACTTTGCTAGGACAGTTCAATTTACAAATTAAGCAGATTGCAGTATTGTGGTGTGAGGAGGACTTGAAGAGGACTCAAAAATCATGCCTTTCCAGCCTTGGATGTTCTGAAGCTAAACCAGAGTTGTTCTTCAGAGTAAGAGAAGTTTAAAGGAAAGTTACCAAAGTTACCAAAGAAGTTACCAAAAAGGAAATGTGTGTTTTCTTCAGGTGTGCAGTCAAAATAGTGTCATCTTCACCATTTCAACCCTTCCTGATTCCCTTTCCCTTGGAGATGTCTTTTGACTGATCACACTTGTCTGTGGGTCATTCCTATAGCTTTTAGTGTGGGATTAATGGCTTTCTACATCTGCATGAGATGCTTGAGGGTCAGCTTTTAGATGATAGTATAGCTGGTTAAAATATGAAAATGTGCAATGGCTCGGTGAGGTTTTAGTATTCAGGTGACTTCCATGCGTTATTACTATTTATTATTATTGGGTTGCTCCAAATTTGTGTGCAGTACAGGAAGATACTAAAATGTAGGGTAGGTCTTCATATTGTCTGAGATGAAGGGGTAAGAACATAAACCTTTTGCATTTGTGGTTCTGGGTGTATTTCCATGCTGATCACGTTGCTGACTTAAGTACCATCTGCGGTCAGTGGGGTGTCTCTCAAGGTGGAAAGCAAGCTGATAGGACACCCCTGTGTTTTACAGCTGAGCCTTTAGTCGTGTATGGTAGCTTTATACAGTTTTAAACATAGAGGTCTGATGCTGACTGTGTTCCTTGGTAGCTGATCCTCAGCAGCTTTCACCAGGAAGGTGCTGCTGTGATGATTAGGACTCAGGCTAACCATGTTATATTTCTTCTTCATTTTAACCTTCCCTGCTGCCATGATGTTTGCAGGATCTTGGGCAAAGGTAAGGGGCTTTGAAAGGAGAGGGTGCAAGATGCTAATGCACTTGTTAAAACTTGGCAACAGCACTCTATTTCTGACTCTTACCTGTAGTATTGGAGAACTTTAAGAGGTGGGAATGCATACAAATCATCTCAAGTCTCTTGAGAGCAGTGGTAGTCTGGAGAAGCTGTGTCAGAGCTTTACAATCTGCCTCATCTGCCACACAGCATGATCTGCATTGGACCAGATGTTGCTTGGAATGGTCTATGTGACTTAACACAGATGTTATGGAAGCATTTGGAACAGGGCATCAAAAGTAGAGGGGTTAAAGCATAATTTTGGATGAGAGGACTGCGTCATATTAATATTGCATTCCAAAGCAGTGAAGAGGCAGAGCTGCTGTTTTAAATTAATGTGTGTGTTCTGGAATCATTTATTTCATCCACATTTGCATGCATCCACTTGTGCTTTGATAAACAGCATTCTCATCCAGCAGAAATGGCAAGTTTATTTAATGAAGCATGAAGAGGAAATTGAGGGGAAGATGGACTGTTGATGATTCCCTTCCCTAATGTCCCCAGTTCTTATTTGAAAGTAGAGGGAGATCTGGCAAGGGTATTTTGCCATTGTGGCTACATTCATTAGAAGCCTTGATTTTCATTGAGGAACATGTCTGGTTTCTTCTGCTTTTCAGTCAGGGCTTAGTGTATAAGTATCACTTGGGTGGTGGCTGATTTGTTGATTGACAGACTTAGATCTAACACTTAAGAGGTCCAGATCAGGAATTTGGAAGCTCATTTTCAAAGTATAGAAGATCTTTCTCTGACATAGCTAAGGTGTGTGAACTATGCTGAAGTATTCATTAAGTGAATGCCAGGCACTTTTTTTGCCATGGGAAAAACTTGTCCTGGTTCTTGCTCTTACTGCTGTGTTTGGGCAATGATGGGCTTACATGATAATAAAATAAATGTCTTGGTCTTTTGACCAAGTTTGCTTTGGATGACAGTGCTCATTAGTCACTTAAAAAAACCTCAACCCTTGTCTTTCTGGTTGTGAAAACCTATTAGGCCATCTATCCTTGGCAATAGTGTTTTAACTGTGTAATCTGACCTACATACTGTCAGCAGAGGCATTTAATGAAGTTTGTGGTCAGCATGCTACATTGAGGTTCACATTGATTAGGTTAACAGTGCAAGTGTTCAATAAAAAAAGGGGAGAAGCTGTATGAGGGGTGAGTTCAAAACAGGCTGGAACTCCTTTTCAGTCTGCTGTGTTTCTGCTTTGCCCAGGTTTCGAGGGAAGAGTCTGTGGGCACAACGTTGATGACTGCCCAAATCACAACTGCCAAAATGGGGGTATATGTGTGGATGGTGTGAACACATACAACTGTCGCTGCCCACCGCAATGGACAGGTACGTACTATGGAAAACAAATGCAGGACTTCTGGCCTTCACCCAGTGTACAACTGGAGTTACATACAGCTGAAGGCAGCTCACATCTGTGCCTTGTTTGCAGTCCGGGAGCAGATGCCAGTGAAACCCTTTAAAGAAAACTGTGCATCAAAGCCACTGCAATGGAGGGCAAGCTCCCATTGCATCAGGCATTATTACAGGCTTATGTGCATGTGTTTGACAGACAGGTACCATGGTTCATGAGCTGCAGTGTAGTGCCAATATCAGAGCTGTGCTTCTTGTATGGTTTGCTTTGTAAGAGGGTATGAGTTTTCCAAAAGTACAAAACATGGCTTTGCTATTATGGGGGTGTTCGTATAGCTGTGCTTTGTTGATATGTTTGGGGGTATTTTTAACTTGGGATAATGATCCTCATGTAGGTAATAATAACACTGCTGAGAAACAGGTCAAATCTGAAAGGAAACAGGTGTGAGAAAGGGAGGAAAGAGAAGTGTATGTATGGGAAGCTTTGGTTTTGCTACTGTTATTTTTCTGCTGTGACTAATTTTTATCTAGAGTTCTCTGACTAGCAGAGCTACTTTTGCTTCATAAATGAGTCTGCTTGAGTCTGTAGGGGGGAAATGTGTGAATTTCAAAAAAGTGTTATGCATGATATAAAGAAGCAGCTTACAGGAAATTCAGTGTCATATTTAGTCACAAAATGTCTCCATACCTCAAAAATAAACAAATACCTCCAGTTTTGGTGTGGATTTTTTTGAGTCATACTAGGTATTCTTAGCTGGCATACTTTCTCAGTTGCATATAATTTTGCCCATCTTTCAAAAATCATAGGTAGAATAAAAACCAAAACCCCAACAACAGCCCTGAAACTGGAAAACTGAGTTATGGACTCAATTTTCGTTTTTCCTTTCATAAAGTAGATGGGGATACTTGTGCTGAAGTTCCTTCAAAACCTGAAAAGGCAGTTCAAGCTTAGTTTCAGAACACTTTTCTCTGTTTCTAGGAAATACTATCTTTGAAACCTGAATATCTTGCAGTGAGTGGCACTACATGTGTAGTTCAGACAAATAGACTGCGAGGAGTTTGACTACTGGAGACCCGGGGTTTATGCTATTCTAGCCTTTCTCCTTGGCAAGCATCATTCTCATTATACACCAGTTGTCACTAGCTGCAAAGGAGGCTGCCAGTTAAGAGCCCTCATTAACTCAAAAAAGAATTATATGTTCTAAAGCAAAGTTAAAACCACATGAGTGAAATTCACCACTGCTTGCTCTTTGAAACTAGATGTAAATAGGAGAAAATGAGTCCTCTCCTTAATGAGCAAGTACCCTTGCTTCTATACTGCTTCTCTGTCTATATGTCTTTAAAGCCTGCAGAAAGTGAAACCTGCAAAGGACAGCAGAGAACTTGGTTGTGAAGCCAACAGCCCCTTCAGTGACCCCTAAAATCTTGTTCTGTGCCACAGAAATTATAAACTGTCAGTAGTAAATTAATCTCAGGTTTATTCCTGAAGCATAGAGGGTATGATGGATCATGAGCATGTACCGTGTATTTAATCTACAAGGGATTATTTTGCTTTGTAGAGGTATAAGCTTACCTTGACTTACAGGATTTGGGTGGATAGCTGCTGTCAGATAAGGATGATTTCTGCAACTCATCTGGAAGAGACCTTGGTGGTAATAGGCTGTGATTCTGTTTTTGTGGTGGATTGTCTCTTTGATTAAGCACTGAAGTTGTTTGCAACGCAGTTGTGGCAGTTCCCTCTCTGAAGCTCTTATGGACTCTAATTAGCTTTGGGAAAAATTGTTAGACCTGTGTTGTGGCATAGTCTTGCACCATCTTTATTCTGTGTGCCCAGTCTCTTCAGAAAACCTTACATGCATGGAGAGTGCTTCTCTTTGGTGAAAACCTGAAAAGACAGCCAAGTCTTGTATTCCCATGGCTTTCTAAAACAATTGATGTATTAGTTATACCCATTCCAGTGCCTGTGCAGTGAAACAATCTTGGTCAGCTGGCCTTTAAGAATTCATTTATTGTATCTGTAATATTCCACTCGCCCAATAAATGTGCTTGCAATTGACATCCCATGATGCCCCGAAACCCTGTCCAGCTCAACAGTGAATTGCAGCCATGTGGTGTGAGTGGAGTAATGTCATGCAAGTCGTTTGAATGCCTCTTGTTCTCATGTCCTGCAGA
>JAVHNF010055935.1:45929-74437 GCA_034783455.1 Micropsitta finschii
TGGGCAGGGGTGCCTCACACTAAACCATGTCATCCAAGGCTCTGTCCAACCTGGCCTTGGACATTGCCAGGGATAGGTCATTTGCCACTTCTCAGGGCAACCCATTCCAGTGCTTCACCAGCCTCACAGTAGAGAACTTCTTCCTTATATCTAAACTGAACTTCCCCCGTTTAAGTTTAAACCCATTACCCCTTGTCCTGTCACTACAGTCCCCATCTGTTATTCCTGTAGGCCCCAAATTTCAGGAGTTCTATTCATCCAATCACAAGGCAGGTGTTTTTGAGAGAGACATAGCAACATGGAGTAATGTGGCAACTTCAGCACTGAAAACCTTCCACACTTTAGTGATAGAGGTGAAATTGGCTGCAATCAAAAGGAGGATGTAGATGCTGCAAGAATGCTTCTGCAAAATGATTGTTCATACTCTCTGTTTGTCTGAGTTCTTTGATCTGAGTTGGGCCACCTCCAAGAAATGAAGGAAGATCACTTTTATAATAAGCAAATAACATCTTGGTAATTTTATTCAAAAGGAAGTCAGTTATGTTGAGTTGAGATATGCAGAATTGCTAGGAACCAGTTTGAGATAACTTTCTTTTTCCAGTTTGGCTACTGATAAGCTAATTTTGAAAGCTAATAAAGAAATTACTTCTATTATGACAAATGCGTGGGTTTGTTTTGTCATAATGAAGGGTGCTATGTTTTGCAGATAACAATATGAAGTGTTAGATTTCCCTCCCCCCAACTGTTTTACTAAGTAAACTGGGAAGTGAGGGTTAATTCTGAAAACTCTATTGTAGTTATTACTAAAAATATTACTGTTTTTTTCAAGTGACACAATCCTTGTTTTGAAGTAGTCCTACCGGAGGAAGGGACACATGCACAGAACAAAGTCAGTTGTGCAGCTGTTTTTTTTCTTAATAATTTTATTTCTTTGCCACTAAGGAAAAAGAACCCAGGGCTCTCAGCACTGAAGGCTACGATTTATTTAAGTACTTTGAAAAAAGGGATCATGATTTGAGTATAGTAGATGGAGATGGTGAAGACCGAACCTTTTTACATTCTTGCCAAAAATAAATGTTTCAGTTCTGTGAATGGGTGTGTGCTTTTGCATTGTAATTCCTGGGCCATTAATAAACAAGATGACTCTTAAGCAGTATCTAATAAGTGTTTTTAAATTGGCAAACCTAAATAGACTGGATCCCAGGCACACTGGCAGGGAAGATCTGTGACCTGTTCTTGAATTTCTTATTCTTGGAATATGGGGAAATTCCAGGCAAATGTAAGTGTGCAGCTGATAGAGTAGCTGGAGATGACAAATGGGAGGATCTTGGTAGTAGCAGCACAGTGACTTAAGAGTCTTGACCCAAATAATGGAAAGCTGCTGCAAACTAGTGGGGGATCTAATGGTGTCAGTTAGAGAGGGTGGAAAAACAAATGGTCACATCAAACAAATCTAATCTTATTCTTTGATAAAGATGGTCTTTTGGTGCTATGTGCATCATATCAACGTTTTAGGAAGGGTGGTAAAAGTAAGTTATAAGGAAGTGTTAAAAAAAGGCATGCTCTCAAGCTTCAGTGCTAGAGAGTTCTTGATGAAACAGAAAGGAGAGAAATAGTTCATTGGAGAGAAAACTGTGGACAGCCTGGGAAGAAATTACCCAGTGCTTAGCCATTAGAGTTTTTTTCTGCTCAAGAAACTCAAAATAATGAATTACTTCAAACTTACACTAAAAAAATTCAGCATTAAAGTAAACCATGTAACTTAACTTTCATTGGGAAGATGAATAAGTGTTAAAACAGTGCTGCAAGTGGTAAATTCTCCAGATCTAGATGTCAAAGCAAGATGGATTTGGATAAATACTTACTAAACATGAATTGCAGAGCTTTGCATTGAAGTGACTGTGAAATTTGCTGTCCCATGAAACTGATTGCATACTTGGTCCAGTGGTCTTATTTCTTAAAACCCTCTGAAGCACTGTACATTTGTTTTCTTCCCTCCAGTATCTTTAGTTATTAAAGTGTGTATTAGAATATTTGTCTCTGAAAAAAAAAAACCAAACAACCAAATAAACCCCCAAAACAACAACCAAGAGAAACCAAAATATTTGGCATTGTCTGTGGAAATACCTGGGGGAAGGTAAAGGAGTATTTTAGGTAGAAGAGTCTCAAGTATTCTGTGCTTCCCTATCAAGTAATCTTCATTGCATAATTATAGAGAAAATAAGCTCTCTTGACAAGAGTTACTTTGCTGCTGGCCTGCTGACACTGCTTTGGCTAAGATTTTCTTGTGAGGCCATCTTCTCTTTTCATAATCCCTTGGGCTATGTTGCAGGCAGCCTTTATTCTTTCTTACATCCTTGCAGGTGTATTTTCATATACTACAGGCTACCTGCTGGCTCTCAGACTGTGCCTTTTTAGAGTTATTGTAGTTCACCTCCTACTTTGGTGTCCTTTAAGGATGCTTATTGTCTTTGTGTAATTTGATAACAGTGTTGTTGGAAGTTTCAAGCTTGAATGTCCTAGAAATAATGTGTCAATCGAGTTGGATTACAGTGTTTCCTTTGTTTATGTTTTCTGTAAGAGAACATTTTTGTGTCTGAGTGTTTGAACTTCTGTTGAACTTGTTTCTTTCTGTGTATCAGGCCAGTTCTGCACTGAAGATGTTGATGAATGTCAGCTCCAGCCCAACGCTTGTCAGAATGGAGGTACCTGCACCAACCACAACGGAGGCTATGCCTGTGTCTGTGTCAATGGTTGGAGTGGGGATGACTGCAGTAAGAACATTGATGATTGCTTCACTGCTTCCTGTGCTAATGGATCTACTTGCATTGATCGAGTGGCTTCTTTTTCATGCATCTGTCCAGAAGGAAAGGCCGGTAAGGACAGAAAACTTGCATAGGTCTGACACTTAATAGAAGATACTTCCTGAAGTTTAGGCATTTGCTTAAGTGGTATGTTTATTTTACACACTTTGTGACCAAACCAGGAAGAACAAAAGGAAACATATGCTATGCATGAGCAAAGACCTTTTAAACCCCTGTAACTTGGGACAAAGAAGTATTTGTATTAGGCTGTAAGACAAACTTCTTACAGTTTAGATTGCAAGGAAAGTAGATCTCTTCGTAGCCCTTAGCAGAACCTGCATTTGTCTGAAAAGTTATGCATGAGGGTGACTTGCTCTCTGCCACTTAGGGTAATTGTAGTTAAAAGTTTAGAAGGTGAATTTATTCTGTGTGACTGAGGATGCCCTTACTGGTATAGGGGAAAATTTGCTATTGTAGGGTAGGTGAAAATATGAGCGCCTCCTAAGTATTACTACCTGGAAATACAAGTGATCAGGGTATCTGAATTAAGAATGTGAGCTTCATGTGCAGCCGTGTTTTCAGCTGTCAGAAAAATCTTCATGCTGGTTAGAGAAAAGAGATAGTTAAGTGCTCCAAGGAGGATATTTTGGTAATGGTAAGCTATTGTACTGCCCCAGAAGTACTGGAGTCACCTCTGAAGGCACAGAATCTACATTTAAATGTAAGGGGGTTTTAAGTGTGTGGTGAAATCTCTGTGGTAGTCTATAGGTTGAAGCCTGTTATTGCTTAAGCTTCTGGCTGTGGGAGTCTCTATTTGATATTTGATACAGAGGTTTTGATTGTGTAGCATAGTCTGACTGTTATATCTCACTTTTTTTGATAAACTCTTCAAATGCTTCTCCAGGTCTTCTGTGCCACTTGGATGATGCATGTGTTAGCAATCCATGCCAGAAGGGTGCTCTGTGTGATACCAATCCTGTGAATGGACACTACATCTGCACGTGTTCTCAAGGCCATAAGGGAGCAGACTGCACTGAGGATGTGGACGAATGTGTAATGGGTGAGTTTCTATTTGCTATTAGTGAGTACATTAACAGGGAATTGGATTGCTTGATTTATGAACTAAAAAAGGGCAAGAATATGAATTTTGTCATAGCTTCTCAACTTAAGTGTGACTCCTTTTCCTGCTCTCCTCCTTCCATTTCAGTGATTTTAGATGAGTTTTAAATCTTGTCTGAGACCTGGGGCAAAGGGCTGAGACAGGATAGCTGTCCATGTTTAAACTGTCAGCCTCTGGAATATGAAAAACAGCGAGATGCTTAACCATTATTCATTGTGCAAAAAGGCCTTAGCATTGTTCGAGGAGTGCATGAAAGCAGATGTGATAACCTGACCCTTAGAACCGCAGTGTACAATGAAGTTACCACAATTCGTGTGGGAGTTGTTGCAGCTCCTGCCTCAGTACAAATATATCAAGGCTGTTTGACAGCCAGAATATGGCTGAATCTTTTGAATGCCTTCTGAGACTGGTGACCATGTGGGCTTTTAAAGTGGTAGTTCTCTGTATCCTGCTGTTGTTCTGGTTTGGGGGATTAGCTGATATCCCACAGACTTGCTTATAGTTTTCTGAGTGTTAGTTCATGCTTCTAGATGCATGAAGGTAATGCCTGACCAGTGTTGGAAAGAAGCACTTTGAATTTCATTCCTCAGTGTGCCTTGGACAGCACAGGAAGAGCTAGTTTGGGTGTTTCATGGCTGTAGTGGCATTTTGTCAACCTTAGGAGTGAAGTAAATGTAAAAGATGATCTAGATGCCTTGAAAACATCATTCATTCTCTAATCCCTGCTAGTTGATACTCTCCTCTTCAGAACTGTCATTAGTAATACGGACTGGAGTTGCTTCTTTGGTTCATTGATAATGACAATAATCTTTCTTTTTACCTCTGACAGGCAAGTAACTGCCACATGTTTTCTTCAATCATAATAGCCTTTCTCAAAAAGGATGAACAGTCTTTCCCCAGTATTATTTGCCAGAAAGGAATGACAACTGGAAAAGACCATGAATAAAGAATGCCGTGGCTTTCCTGTTTCAAGGAGAGGTTTTGACCCACACGTATCTGTTTTTCTTGTAGCAAATAGCAATCCATGTGAACATGCTGGGAAATGTGTAAACACAGAAGGCTCTTTCCACTGTGAATGTTTGAAGGGCTACACAGGACCTCGCTGTGAAATGGACATCAATGAATGTCATTCAAATCCATGCCAAAATGATGCCACCTGCCTGGATAAAATAGGGGGATTCACGTGTCTCTGTATGCCAGGTAATGGGAGTTTCTGACAAAGATGGGGTTTGCAGCAGAGGAAGGAATCAGAAGGCTGAGCACAGGGAGGGTTGCCAGCTTTGCTGAGGTGGAACACAAAATTGCAAAGGGGTGAGGCTAAATGAAATGGTGAGAGAGAGCCTGCTATGGCAGCACCAGCCAGGACTTGGCATTTGTGTGTGGGAGGGAGAAAGCAATTAGAGGACTGAGAAAGAAACCAATCTCTACATCAGCAGAGGAAGTCAGCATTCTGAGCTCTCGAGTATATATGAACATATCTGTTACTATACCTGGTAAAGTGCATGTGCAGAAGCTTATGTTTGTGAAAGCAAAGCAGGTGCAAACTTTAAAAGAGCGGCTGTGTTTTGAGAGATACATGGGTGGTGATTCTGGATGATAGTGTTTGGGGTTGTTCTCTGCTTAAAATACCCCAAATGGTGCCAGCTGCTATTGACCTGAAGAAATAACTGTGAAGAACATTACTTGATTAAAATCATGCTTATAAAATGTACACGTCCAGCATACCAATGAGCTATATAGTCTGCTATTTTGCTTTCTGATAGAAAGTGGTAAAAAAAGAAAAAGGTGCAAGTCTTACAAAATACGATGAAAGAATTGTGACCCCTGCAGGTGATCAGCTGATATAATGAAAATTAGAATGAGTTTTTATTAGTATCTAATCTATTTTGAAAGGTAGAACTCTAGTCCCAAGTATTTAACCCTTCTTAATGCTTTCATTTTACTCTGTCATTTGCTAAAAAATTTTAAGCTAAAATTATCCGCTGTGTTTGTTTCTTTACCTTTTACCTTATGTTGGTGTATACCCAAATATACTTCTAAATATATCCCAATGGTGTATACCCAAATATATCTTCTAAAGTATTTAAACATAACCCGTTCTCATCAAGTGGAAGAACATATTAGATGTGAATTCAGCACAAACTTCTGTTACTACTGGTTAAGTTAGCATGTTTAGCAACAGTGAAAAGTACACATTCAATGTTCCTTTCTAACCTTTGGTGTATATTCTTACCTCATAGGTTCTGTCCATACTGCAAACTTGCAATGAATCTAAGCTTTGACTTTCAGCACTGGTATAAGGCAGTCATACTTCCAAGGCACTTCTAAGGCCTTCAGTCACCTCTTCTTAACTTTTTTTTAAAACCAGGTTTTAAAGGTGTTCACTGTGAAGAAGATATTGATGAGTGTCTGAGTAATCCCTGTGTGAACAATGGAGAGTGTCTTGATAAAGTCAATCGCTTCCTCTGTGTCTGTCCTCCTGGTAAGTACTTATTTCTGGAAGCTTTTCCTGCTTCACCTTACCAAGAACTGCATAGATAACCAGTGAGGGATTGCAGGTGATGTGTTTCTTGTGAGGTTCTGTTTTCTTAGTGCAGCATCTGTTGGAGTGCAACATGTATCGGTTGCAATAGTATTGTGCCTGTAACTGGGTGGGTGTTGAGAAACGTACTTTTGGATGTCTTATCTTGAAGGGTACTCAGCAGCATGAACTTCTGTTATTGTGGGTATTGCAGTGAGATAGAGGTGAGTAATTCTAAATATGTTTTAAAAATCATAACCTCTGTGTGCTTTTTGTCTTTTTTTGAGGTTTTTCGGCAGAACCCATTTTTCTATTGGTATAATTTGTTGCTTGCATGAGGAGGGAGGTGGATTGGGTCTTCACTTTAGAAAAGAAGGATAAATGCTGGGCTGAGGGATCAATATTAGCTGTAGGGTAAATGTCACTTGTTTTCCTGATGGCTTACAAAAGGTCTTGAGTTCAGAATTATACTTGACAAAAGCCTGTTCTGCATCCCTTCTTACTGACTACTGGTGTCTTGGCTCCTCCTTTGGTTCCTTCCTCCAAGAAGCATTCCTAGAGTGTTTTGTTTCTTTTCCTGAAGTGCCTAAGGCTTGGCTTATTATCTGACATAACCCGTTGATAGTTCGTGTTTCAAGAAGTGTATTGAAAGATACAGTGCTGTGTTGTACCACATTCCTCACTGCTGTAATTCTAGTCTGAATGTTCTAGTGATTTATGCATTGTTGTTTCATTTTAAGTTACTTGCTTTGTTTGTTTGGAGGTTTTTATTGGTGGCTTCTTGGTTTTATAGATAGGCATACTGTCCAGTGGTGGACACCATTTATGTATGCTCCTCTGCTTTATTTCTGTTTGATTTGGCCATCTCAGTTTTCAAGCTCAGGCTCCTTTGACCTGGAGGATAGAAACTGTGTTTTGACTGGTGGTTTGGTTGAGGAATCAATCCACCCAGGGCGCGGTCTGTGTGCCTAATGATGCTGTTTACATTTACTGAGCTTGTACTTGGGTGGTTTTAAGGATTTGCTAACAAATAATTCCTGACTGTGCAGCTGTTCAGATTATACCAAATTACATCTGGATTTTCATGTTTTATCTGTCTTTCAGGATTCAGTGGTGCTGTGTGTCAGATCGATATAGACGACTGCTCCAGCACACCATGTCTCAATGGAGCCAAATGTATTGACCATCCCAATGGCTACGAGTGCCAGTGTGCCACAGGTTAGTCTTGTGTTCAGAGCCCCTGTACTGGAGATCACATGTAATCTAAATACATAAAGAGGCAGTCAAAAAAGCATCAGCATTCTTTCTTTCTCTAAAATACTGTTTGTTTGTTGCAAAGCTTTGTCTACTCCTTTGCTGCAGAGGATAGTGTTTTAAGTACAGAAAGCCTTTCACTTGTGACAGCATTAAGTTCACAATTGATGAGAGTTCTGGCCTCCTTCTTTCAGCCCCATCTCTCTTCCCAGAAGGTGACAGCTTCTTCTGTATTGACTGTGGAATCCATGAGTGGAGAAACAGCAGTGTGCAGCTTTTTTTCTGTGGCTTACCTTTCTTTCTTCCAAGTCAGATTATATAGTTGAAGAGTAAGAGATACCCGGAGCATTACTACTGTGTATTCTGATTTCTGTTATGTCAGGCTATTTTATGTCAAAAGTGGAAGATTGAAATGCAGTAAAAATTGTGTCCATTGGAAGAAATACCACACAGCAGCTGCTTGCCAAAATTCAGTTAGAACGATTTGTCAAGCATCATACAGAAATATGGACAGAGCTGTGCATGGAACTGAGGTGGAATTTTTTTGAATGCACTACATTTCCTTGCTGCTTGGTTAATTACACGTTTAGAAGCATCAGGTTTAATTATGGGATTTTCTTCAGACCTCTGGAGTGATATAGATATATTTTATCTAGATTTTTACATCTGGTCAAATAAGAGGCTTCAGAGCTGTTGCACTCTTAATTCTCAGTAAGGAACAACTTTTGTTGCTTTCAGTTAATGGTGCCTTGTGCATTGCTTGTGATGCAGATTGAGAATGCCTTGGCTTTAGCTCTTCCATTATGGAAGAGGCTAAACAATCCTGTAACTACCCTTGTCCCAGAAATGTGCTGTTAAGTTGGCTAGCCTTATGTGCGGTTTTTCTCATTTTGAATCATCACACCCTTTTACCCTTCCCCAAAGTGCCTGAAGAAACAGTGAATTTGTTGGAAGTAGAGGAATGCAGTAGTTCTGATCAGGAAAGGAATAATTACTGTTGTTAGAATTCTCCTTTTGATTACTGCATGTGACATTCAGTTAAGAGATCGAGAAATACATCTTTTAAGTTAAGCTACAGTTGAGCTACAATAGGAGGCAAGATAATAATTTTTTGAATGAATGTACGCTAAATATTATTTAATATTGACAGCCTTCTATAAGACTAAAATGTGGCATTCATCATTGGGGCAGGTCAGTTATTGGAAAATAATGTTTGAGTATGTTCTTGCTCTATTAATCTCGTATTATGAGTGATATGTTTTCCCTGAATGGTAATCACCAGCTGCGAAGTGATTGAAAACTGCAAAATGTTTGGCCAAATGCTGTACAGATACCTCTATTTACTGCTTGCTTTTTGTCTTTTCTTTCCCTTCTGGCATTATTCCACTTCTCCTTCCCAGTGGTAGATCATGGCTTTTCTTTTCTTGAGTTGTCTTAGGCCTTTCCTCTTTTCTTTGCCTCTGTATATTTTTTTCCCCCACTGTTTGTCCTCTTTATCGGTTTGGTTTTCTTCCTTCCCTAACATCTTTTTATATCCATCTCTCTAACTAGCTTCCCTTCCCTCTCCCCACCTACCTCCACACCCATTCATCCATGCATACGTTCGCAGAACTTGGAAATGTTAGCCGTCACCGGGTATGTTTGACCACAGAAATAACCACAAACCTGTATGAAAAATGGGGAGCCTGTTATCCACTTATAATACTCAGGTGAGAATCACTCTTCAGCTGTTGAAATTCCCTGCAGCTTGGTTTGTATCAATCTCCAGTTGGTGTCTGAAATTTGAAGTTCTACCTTCATAATCTTCAGCTGCTGGAAGGCAGCATGAGCAGTTGCTCCAAAACCTCATCTCTAAAACCCATTTATTTTAAATTGTCCCCGTTTCATACATCTCTGCTCCATCATGGCAAATAGGGCTCTTGAGGGAGTTGTTTGCTGTTCTTAGCTTCTTAAGCCGTTGTTTTAGCCCTTCTGGTGAATAGACTATCCTTCTCTGTTGCTCAGGATGTTTCCCAGCTGAAGCAGCATGAAACAGGCCAAATTGCTGCTTGTTTCATTGCTCCTAACTGAAGAGGTTGCATGCAGTTTTTCATAAATTTGCAGTTGCTGCTTGATTGGAGTTATTGAAAGGTTTCCCAATGAGAGGGGCAAGAAACTTTCCGAGAGCTGCAGAAGCTTTGACATGAGCCAAGGGAGTTCCCTTGGGAAGGTTTCTGCAGCATCCTTGCAGTAACTTCTTATTCTAAGAAAGTCCCCCATCCTTGTATTGTCTAGAGGAAATAATGATAGGAGAGTGCCTTCAAATAGTTTATATTGATGGAAGTAAATATTTCTCATGGAGATTTATATGTTTACTCTCATTGCTACTTTTCTGAACAAACTAAAGGTAACCACTTGCAATGCCAGGATTCTCCATGCAAGATGTTCTGTAATTCTGTGAGCAGTGGAATTGTGTTGTTTTGCAGGACTGGAAAATAGGCAGCAGTTGAGATGGACAGTTTACCCTTTGTGCTGTCTGCCACTTTGCTGATTGTTAATATGATTCTTTGTATATTTGCGTTATCTTCTCAGCAGCATCATAGCAGTTGACTTTTTAATTACTCCTGTTCATCATTTCTTATTAGGTTTTACTGGCCTCCTGTGTGAGGAGAATATCAACAACTGTGATCCTGATCCTTGCCACCATGGGGAGTGTCAAGATGGAATTGATTCATATACATGTATATGCAATCCTGGCTACATGGGTGCCATATGCAGCGAGCAGATAGATGAATGCCACAGCAATCCTTGCCTCCATCAAGGACGCTGCATTGATTTGGTGAATGGCTATCAATGCAACTGTTTGCTGGGCACTTCAGGTACATAAAGCACAAGTGAAAGTACTGGATTCTAACAGAATTCAGCCATTTAATTATTTGTTATGTGTGCTCTGGTGTGTGCTAAATTTGCATGCAGAGATAAGCTTATGGTATGACAGTATCATTTTTACATTACTTTTCCTTGCTGAATTTTGGTATGATTGTGTGGATTGCTTAACCTCACTGGTACTGCAACTGGTCTTGGAAGAACTTACTTCCTCTTTACTCCCAAAATTCAGACATGCAGGAAAAAATAGGCATAGTATTCAAAATGCTTATTCTTTTATTTAAACATTTAGTACTAGTTCAGGGTTATATTCAGTCAGCAAACAGTGACTCAGGTGACATTCCTTGGTGTTGCAATGCTTCTTCATCATCACCTGTTTTAAGTTGCCCCGATGTATGCGTGACTTTGAAGCAGATGAAATTCTTAATTTGGCTATTTCTGGGAAATAGTTTTGTTGTTGTCCTTGTGAGGATTGGCCTTCTCATTCCTCTAATTTTTTTTTATTATTTTTTTTTTTCCAGGAGTGAACTGTGAAAATAACTTTGATGACTGTGCAAGTAACCCATGCATTCACGGGGACTGTATTGATGGCATTAATCGCTACAATTGTGCTTGCAAACCTGGATTTACAGGTAAAGTCAGCGACCCAATAGCTTTGAGTCATTTTGAAGATACTTATCCAGGTAGCTAAGAAAGCTGTTCTTTGCATACTGACTGCAAGGGACTCATTATCTTGGTAAATCCTTTTAATCCTTGAACCTCAGCATCTCACATTACAGAAAGTTCTACCAAGCAGAAAAATGGTCTAATCTGTGCTGTGAAATGCCGTTCTTGTTAGGCAGTTACATCTAATATATGGTTCTTGGTTTTATAACAAATAAACTCATGTGACTTTGGTTTCCTATTTACAGTTTCTTTCCACAGGCAGAGACTGTGGACAATATAGAGGTGTTTGATTAGACAGTACCGTAGGCTTTGGTCATGAATAGTATTTCTGTTTCTGTGAAAGCAAAGAATTATTAACTCAGTGTTCTAATGAGCTGCTCTCCACTCTGAAGTCTCCAAATGAATACCCTGCTTTTTTCATTGCTTCTCTTTCATAGTATGTTCTGTTCTGTTTCCTTTTTAAATTATAAAGACTTATCTAATACACTAAAAGTAGGGCTGAAAAAAAGCAGCTTTTAGGCACCGGTGTATCCATGCTTAGAACTGTAGATCTACATCAGGACTATTTCTGATGTCTAAAGCACATCTCAGCACTGTTTATAATGAACTTAATATGTTTTGAGCCATGTAAGGTAATGTGCTCATAAAATAATTGCTGTAAAGCAGTTGGTACTGTTTATAACAGTTTTCTCATCACGCTTATTACTGTTTATTACTGAATGATTCTAATTAGAATTGATCTGAAACGCATTAGAAATAGCACTAAGAGGTTTCATGTGTCTTGCTTTTCTCTTGGCGTCTTTCTAAACTTCTGACACTCCTTCCTTCTTTGGCTCTGGCATGGTGGTGCTCTTTAGTCCTCAGAACAGGAAGAGGGATGATCCTAATCACTCTTGCCTTTCAGTCTTCATTATTGCTGGCATAACATATTTGTTATTCTACTGGACTTCTTACTGTTATGCTGTTAGAACAATTCAGTAATATGATGAATTGGGATATTCCAGTATTTAAAGAGCTGGCTTGCATGGGGTCTTGTTACTTTGTCCTTTCCTTGTGTTAAAAATGCTTTCAACTTACTACAACATTCACTTTGTTTAGCTTTCCAGCCTCACAAGATCTAAGGGTCACTACTTCGAGAATCTTGCAGTCGTAATCAGAGGCAGGCAAAACAGGAAACGGTGTTTTTTAGAATCCCTTTTGCGCAATAAACTACAAGAACTATATTTACTGCAGACAGTATGGCAATATTGATTGTTCAAAGGGTAGGTACTTTCAAAGCAGAAGAGCAGGGCTATGACAAGTGGAACTCAAGGTTTGTTTCAAGCATGATACAGTTGAGTGATTTCTGCCTTCCTAATCAATATTAACCAGTGATTTTTAGTGGAATTCTGTTGAGATTCTTGAATGGCTTATAAATACTTGTTGAGTGTAAGTGCTGTTTTCCAGGCACAGAAGAGTGCTGCATCTTTAAAAAATGCTTCTCTTGACTTCAGTTAAAGCACAGAGGCATGCAAGCTCTGTCCTGCTGCAATGGCTTTACAGAATTGTGTCTGAATGTATGTTCTCACAGACATGCAAAGCAAATGCTCTTATAAGAAATACTCCTTATAAGTACTGGGGTTTTTTTTCTAGGCCCTCGTTGTAATGTGGACATTGATGAATGCATATCCAATCCCTGTCATAATGGTGGAACATGTATAAATGAAGTCAATAACTTTCGGTGTGTATGTCCTGAAGGATACCATCATCCTCATTGTCAGTCACAGGCAGATGGCTGTCTTAGTAATCCATGCGTGCATGGCAATTGCACACATATTGCTAGTGGGTAAGTACTTACTGTCACGTTAAACTTACCTGCTGCCTTCTATACCTTTTTTTTTTAATCTTGCTCAGAGTTCCAGCTTGACTTGAGGTTTCTCATTTTTCTCTAAATATTTCTCGGATCAGGATCCGCACTAATTTGCTGCGCATGAAATCATCACAGTAAGGTGTAGACCTTTAGTCACCAGCTGCAGTCTGTGCAACATAGGTATTTATGTCCTGCATTGTATTCTTTGGTGTCTTTGCATGGGCATGTAGTGCAGGGTGGACTGCCACCATCTAAAGGGAGAGTTTGGCAATTCAAGTGAGTAGAGTGAATGAAGTTAAAATAAAGAAATAGTTCCAAACTGAATCTTTGTGGATCAGCAGCTGTCAATTCCATCAAACTCTAAAATGTGAAGAGTAGAGACTATTTTGTTGGCTAGTGCTATTCTTGCTACCCAAATACTCTGTATGAAGGAACAGGCAGACAACTTTAGAGAGCGAGAGAGAGAGTGGTATTTTACTGTTTGTCCAAGGCTGAAGTTTTGTCAACTTTAGTCATATTGTTGCATGCCTGAGAGAAAGGAAAGCTCTTTCTGGCGATTTTGGTAGTAGTAGTTAACTTCTGAATCTTCCCATCTGAGAAGACCAAATGTTGATTTCAGGAGCCCTGAATCAGGCCTCTTTTTGGTAATGATAAGTCTGGGAGATCAGAACCTGTGGAGTCAACAGGTTGGGGAGGTAGGGCTTATGCTTGTGGAACTTCTCAACTGTACTTTTAATAGCAATGCCTCCCACTTGTGTGCTCTGTCCTGGAAAGCATTGTCAGGACTTAGGCAAGGAAGTGATTTACCACTGTGGGTAGCTCTGTAGGGCAGGGTTCAGCACTTTCCCTGGAGCTGGCTGGAAGGCTGCCTTTATTGGTTATTCAGGCTCTGTATAAGCTTGGAAAACAAATGTTTTGGTTCATCTTGTCTATCATCTGTCTTCTGCATTCATATTTATGCCCATGTACACCTTACACTTGGTGCAGATAAAATATCTTATTTGCATGACAGGGAGGGAGGCCAGTGTGTGTTGTGTGTCCCTACTCCAGGGTGACTCACCAAGTCCTTGGTTCTGTGTCATATGGGTGGAGCACCGCTCGACTTCAGATTTTTAAACATGATGGAGAAGATTGCTCCTGCTCCCAGCCAGCTGTTTTCATTCGTAACCACTACTTTGTATTAAAGCAGTCTAGTTATCTTTGGAACCTATTGTTCCCTCCACTTTTTTAATCTTTTATTTTTTTCTTCTGTCTTTGTTTAAATGTGTTGAGATGTTCTTATCAAAGCAGCAACATTGCCGGTTGACTGAGCACTTTGTGAAAACTGTAACGGAGGGAAGTGTGGTTTTAAGGGAGGGCTTATTTTCAGGGTTTCCAAAACTATACAGCTGGGGTAAGCAATCTAAACGTAACTCTCCTAAAGAGAAGTCTTCTACTTTTCTCTCCAAAACTAATCTGCAGGAGAAACTGGAAAAGGAGTTATTTAAGAATGTTCTAAAATTGCTGCTGTTTCTGCCTTTAAAGGTATAAGTGTATCTGCGACCCAGGCTGGATAGGAGATTATTGTTCAACAGAAGGGAACGAATGTAAATCAAACCCATGCCAGAATGGAGGAACCTGTGAGGATCTGCTGAATGGATATAGATGTACCTGTAGGAAAGGATTCAAAGGTGAAAATTCAGAGATAAGTTTGTGTTCTTTTATCTTTCCACTTCATTGCACCATTTTAATCTTTTTATTAAACTTTACGGAAATAGGAATCAAGCGGCAAAATGCCAAGGTTGTATAAAGTTTGATTACAGTCAGTTCATATAGACATGATACTAGAATACTTAGTATCTTAATATCTAAGCCTTGTTTGGATTCATTAAGAAATGTCCTGGTGGCAGCTCAGCTCAATTTTCTTTGTAAGAAAATTAGACTGAGATGTGTGAGTGCACTGTGAATTGAGGGGGCATTAAACTTGGAATTACCATGGCTGCTGTCTGCTTGTACCCACTGAGCTCATGATGATGCTCCAATCCCCTTTTCCTTCTGCTGAGATTTTTCAAATATGGAAATGTTGTCCGCTGCTGTGTAGGATAATCATGCAAGTTACAACTTTTTATTCATTCTTCCAAGAAGCAGCAAGCTCTTAGCAGCATACTCTTACTGGTTTTTCCCCTGCTGCACTCCAGGTGTGAACTGCCAGGTAGTGGTTGCTCCTTGTTCCCCTGATCCTTGTGAGAACTCGGGAATTTGCCAAGAATCTCCTGACTCTGAAGGCTACACCTGCCAATGTGCCCCTGGCTGGGAAGGTAATGTGGGTGGGGAACATACTGTACTGTCAACACCAAGCAGTATTGGCATTGAGCCTTTTGACCATTGCCTTCTGAGGGGTCTTACTTCTGCACTCTCCATGTTTCAGGAGAGAGATGTACAGTGGATATTGATGAATGTCTCTCCAAGCCCTGCATAAATCATGCTCTGTGCCATAATATTCAGGGCAGTTACTTGTGTGAATGTCGGCCAGGCTTCACTGGAGGAGACTGTGACAGTAACATTGATGACTGCCTTTCAAGTGAGTATCAGCAGATTGTCCTGTGTTTTCCAGTTTTCCCTAGAAATAATTTTTCTGTGCTGTTGATGACCGCTATTTGACAATTACTGAAAGTTCTTCAGTAACCTCTTACAAAAAATACAAAACAAACCCCCAAAACTTAGCTTTGTAAGACTTGCATGTTTGAGGCAGTCAAAATCCATCACAATCAGCTGCTAGAAATGGGCTACAGTGTTCTGACTGACAGCAGTTGTTCCCAGATTCTTAACTTGAAAAGGTCCTTAGAGTTTACATACTTTAATAAGGAGCATACTTTAATAAGAATTACATTTGCCTGAAATTTTAATACACCAAGTTAAAGTAACACTGCAGGGCTTACCTGTATTTCAACATTAAGCTTGACTGAGGTGTGGTGGGAATCTGGGGTATATCAGTCTTCCCTGAAAAGCCTCTGTCTGACATTAATATTCTGGAAAGGGTGGGCCCTGTTGCTTTTCCAGTTATCCATTTGATTTGAAAGCATATTAATCAGTAGGAAGGCCTTCTGTCCCAGAACAGTTATCAGTTGCAGGAGGATAGCCCATACACAGATGAGTACTGAAATGGTTTAAATTATGGGAAAGCAAATGTTAATTTCATGCCCTTGACACTGCTGTTTACAAGGGAAACCAAATACATAGTAACATCTTTTTCTTGCTGGGCATATTCTGTATAATCATCAGATAAAATCAAGAGTCTCCTGAGAAGTGTCATGTGTTTTAAAGTTCATCTCTTACTAGTTGAAAAGTGCTTTATCAAACCTCAGGAGTTCACAGTGGTGTAATTTTTAAATCAGCTGGCTAAAAAAAGCCTAAACCCTCAAATTTTTATTAGAATGCTTCAAAACCAAACCAAAGTCTTAAAGACTTTAGGTATGAATTTAGAGAGTTATGTTTTGCATTGAAAAAAATCTTAAGTTTGTGACTGCTGTAAAGTAAGATCTAAACAAGTCTTAATATTAGCAAAAGTTACCATGGGAGACCCCGAAGCAGCACTGCTGAAAGAACTTCTGAAACATCTGTCTCAGCCTGAGCTTTTGATTGCCCCTCTTTGTGCAAACAGGTAGAGTACAAAGAATGTCAAAGTGCATTGACCCAGAGCCTTGCTTACTGAAGCCAACAAAATTATTGCTTGTCCTGTTAGTTTTTATGTTGGTGTCTGAAGATAAAAACATTTTTAAAGCATTCATCTTTCCCTCTTGAACAGCTGGGAAATCTCTCTCTGTTCCTAAGAGTTCTGAGAGCTGTGAGATTCATCCTGTGTTGTCTGTTAAGCAGCACACCCATGAGGTTGAAGAATTTCAATTACTGCTACAGCTGATTTCATTTAGCATAACAAAAACCTTCCATGGCTTGAGCCAAATGTCTTTAATCTGTGAAGCAAACAAACCCTCCAACAACAAGAACTTATTGAGAAGTTGATACTTGAGTCTCCTTTTTCTGTCAGTAAATGTGTGGCACAGAAAATTAACGTGCAGCTTTTGGCTTTAGTCATAAATGGCTGACTGCCATAGACACAACATTTTATAGCTGCCAGGGGTCTCACTTTGAATGTGCTTTTCTCTTCAGTAGTCAGATGACCTTTAAATGAATGCAGGTGTGTCTCTTATAACACAAATTTATATCATGTGAACGTATTTCTCTTTTAATAAATGAGATTTAATTACCTTTCACATCTGTTTCCTTCATTTACCAGTGAACAGAATGATCTTGTACTTATGTTGAACTGCAAATTTTTGGTGGATTCTATTTGCATTTTCAAGTTTATATTTTAGTATTACTTAAAGATAGTCAAAGATAAAAAAACTCTGCTCTGTAACTTTTTTTTTGCATCCCCCTTCTTGTTTCCCCTTTTCCTCCCCCTTCCCAGTTTCTCTCCCTGCCTTCACATGCATTGGCTTTTGGTCTAGGGAATGCAGAGTAGAAAAAGAATCTGGCTTCAGAGGCAGTATCCAGCAGAGGAAAGTGGGTCTTAGGTCCAAAAGTGAAATGGGCAAAGTGGGAAGAAACTACTGATTGGTAGAGATCTTTCAGGCAGATTGGTACTCGTGGGAGCAGAAACAATGCAGTAGTAGGGGGTGGCTTAGACAAAAAAATGGTTATATACAAATAGCAAGGCTATGGTAGGGATAAAAAAAAATGCAAGAAATGCAGAGGTGAGGAGAATCCAAGGTGGTATATGAATTTGTGATTATTTTCTGCCACCCTTTCCCCAGTCAAGCTTTGATACCGGAAAAAGTGCTAACTGCTCAGTAATGCATAAGTCTGATGTACATGCTAATCACAGAACAGGGTTGGAAAGGACCTTAAGATCATCTAGTTCCAGCCCCCCTGCCATGGGCAGAGAAAAAATATACAGATTTGATTTGACTGAACTGCTTTCATGCTTAAAATTAAGCACGCAAGTTCTGTCATGTGTTGAGCAGTGTCTGGAAAAGAGAGAATGGGCTGAGTTCTCTTATGAATAAGAATTGGTGAGGAAGAAGAAATAGTTGCTGTGCTGTTTGTATTGTCTATCAGTAGACGTTTGTCAAAAAAGCAGAGTTTGAATTTTAAACAAGACTGTGAGTGTGGTTTTGTTGGTTTTCATTGAGCAGATCCTGGCAGAGAAACCTTTAGGCCTAAAGCTTGGCCTTGATCCATACCACCTTACGAATTCATTATTGATAATGCTTTGCAATTATCTTTTCCATAAAGTGGCTCGGAAAACCTTGTCACTAGTCTATCAGGCTCTGTGCTGTGTGGTACTCTTTTCTAAAAGCTACTACTCTAGGCCTGGCCTTTGATTGTTGCCCATTTTAATACTTACTGTAATGCTTCTGTCTCAGATCCCTGCCAAAATGGAGCTTCTTGTGTGGATGGGATAAACTCTTTCTCATGCATCTGCCTACCTGGATTTCATGGAGATAAATGTCAAACAGATACCAATGAATGTCTCAGTGAACCGTGCAGAAATGGAGGCACATGCACCCATTATGTCAACAGCTACACATGCAAATGTCAGCCTGGGTTTGAAGGAACCAACTGTGAGAACAACATTGATGAATGCACTGAGAGGTGAGATAACTTCCCTGTGCTGCTGCACAATGTCAGTCCTACTCTGAAGCAGTTTTTAATAATGAGGATCTGTTTTCCTGCCTTTCGTCACTTAGACATGCTTGTGATTCCTGCAAGGAAAACTTGCTTGCCTTGTGCAGGATATCTGATGAAAGACAGTTGCCTGCCAGAGTGGGTCTTCAGTTTGCACTAGTTAGAAACTTAATTCCATTAGAGGAGGAATATGACAGTGTTTTGCAAATGCCAAGACAGTAGCAAATGCTAAATTAGATAAATTAGCCCTGATTATTGATAGCAAATAATATGAAGAGGCAACTAGGAAGAAAACTAAATTCACAAATTCTGTACTGGAAGGATTTAATCATCAGAAATATTTTAATGCTCACAAATTGGATGTGGTTTAGCAGTGTTCAGATAAAACCTGAGGTCATTCTAAGAGGGAGGTGTGAACTGAGTTAAAATGCTTAACAGTTGGTCCTTATAGAAATGGTTGACTTGGTAGTTTTGAAAGCTCTTTGAGAGTTAACCCTGTGTATCTATCATCTGCCTGCATATTTTTTTTAAGCTTTGTTAGGAATGATATAAGTAATGTCAGATTCTCAAATTGAAACAATTAATAATAAAGCTTGAAATGGTTAAAAAAAGTTTTAAAACCCAGTCTGTTCTAGTCTAGGTACCAGAAACAAGTAAGGTGCCTAATGGGAAGCTCTTGGTAATCTCATGCATTTTCTGCACATGAAAAAAAGATCTTTCTTATCTTTTATAAAATTGCATGTATGGGGGAGGAAGTATTTTAATATTTTTTTGCATAAGAACAGGATTGTGTCACTGATGAGGGTGTGCTGAATTTGCACAACAGTTGTTTAATCAAGTAAAGTATGTTGGGTGTTTAGCCTGGTTTCTTCCTTGGGGTTCATCCTGGTTTGGTTTTTGATATCAGTCAGGACAGAAACCAGTCTTGCAGGTATGAATGAAGGATGTAGCAATTTTCAATGCTCTGCCAAGCTCAGCCAGTCACACCTTCTCAACCAGAATTTACTGAGCTGTACTTAAGAGCTCCATGATGGTTGGCTAATTTGAATTTGGTTCAAATAATTCTTTCATGTCTTGTGTGAGAAACCGCCTGTGAGAGAGTGCCATCTTCTTTTGGAGACGGGTACCTGATTTCAGTGAAACATACCAAGTGATTGACAGTTCCTCTGCCTTCTCTTCCTTGTTTCACCTTGAATGTAAACAGCAGTTTCTGCTCCATGTAAAAAAGAATTCAGCCCACAAGGCAGAGGAACCTATCTCTGATAAACAGGTTAACATTGACATCTGTACTGTAATCACAGTCAGAATTTAAATACTTGGGCTCTTGCACTGGCAGTTCAAGGAGGTGAGTCACTGGCTTCTCTTGCAGAAGTACCCTTTGAGAGTGCACAAAACAGGTAACAAGCATGAATTTGTTTTGTGTACTTGATCAAACTGATTATCTTGAGTCTGATCTAGGGTTATTTTCAGAGAAACAGGAGTTTCCTGGCAGGCATTTCTTTAGAAAGGAAAAGGAGTCAGTTTTGCATGAGGCATCGCTTCTGACTTTCCTAGTCACTTCTCAGTAGGACACCTAATCTGGCAGAATTTATGATCAGAAGGTTGGGGGGAGGGGGACAATTCCTTTGATCTGAATTCTGCCAGGGCATGTATGAGTAGTTTTACTAATCAAGGACTTAAGGTTCTCATGAGAAGAGGAGAAAGGGATTTAGCAATACCAATACTTTCACATAATTTCAGTAAAGAACATGCTTGTGTTTTGCATGTTATATGAACTTTTTCCTTGAGAAAACATACCTGAGACTCCTTTGAAGCTTTAAAAAAATGTAAATTGTTTTGTTTCTCATAATTTGTAATACAATTGTAATTTGTAATAAAATTTGTATAAAATTAATCAGTTTGAGCAAGCCACACGCCTACCTGGTACAGTACTGTTTATGGTCAGATTGAAGCTGAGAAGATTTCATTAAATAACTTACCTCCATCACTAATGACTCATCGAAGGCCTGCTTTACTTTTTTCACTTGCCAAGGTAAAAGACAGTGAGCTGGAGGTTGAGCTGGAGTCCCCTGGTACTGCTTTTACCTGATTTATGCTTCTTTATCAGGATGTTACCAGTGGTCAGAAGATCCTGTAATCTGATTTTTTTTTCTCATTTCAGTAATGTTTATGTGCTGGTTTGGCTCTAAGCTAGTCGCAGTTTGTCTCAGCTTACCCTTGTTCTCACCCTCTTGCAGCTCCTGTTTCAATGGAGGTACTTGTGTGGATGGGATCAATTCCTTTACTTGTCAGTGTCCAGTGGGGTTTACAGGACC
Organism: Micropsitta finschii; assembly: GCA_034783455.1. Classification (NCBI taxonomy): domain Eukaryota; kingdom Metazoa; phylum Chordata; class Aves; order Psittaciformes; family Psittacidae; genus Micropsitta; species Micropsitta finschii. The sequence goes on from JAVHNF010055935.1 coordinate 66,991, forward strand.
CTTCTGCCTCACGGAAATTAATGAGTGTGATTCGCATCCTTGCTTGAACAAAGGCTCTTGCGTGGACAGCCTGGGCACATACCGATGTGTATGTCCTTTGGGTTATACTGGGAAGAACTGTCAGGTGGGTCACGTTTTCTTGCCCATTTTGCACAGGGCACTGTTGTTTGAGCTGCCCTACAGTAGAAGTGACTTGGTTAGATGTGAGGTACCAATCACGCAGAGCTCTTGTTCCTTCTGTGCTGGTAAGAGGTGGTTGGCCTGTTAGCCCCAGGAAAAATAAATCCAGTGACTCTGTCTGACAGAGCAGGTGCCCCCATTCAAAACTCTGGAAATTGAAAGTGTCTGTTTGCAAAGAGGAGAAAAATGCTTGGTTACTTATGAGAACAGGCATCATTGGAACTTTCTAGATTAATTTTCTTGTTAAATCAAAACCAGCTGTTGACTTTGAAAATGGCTGCATTTCATTTGAAACATAAAATTGTCTGGGTTAAAGGCAGAATCCTGTATTTAAAAAAAAAAAGTCAAATAAACACAAACCAGAAAGCAGAATATCAGTCTGATTAGCAAGACCATGATTTCACTTGGTTATGTTTTTTACAGGGAGGTGTAGTTATTATGGGTTGATTGTAGACTTTTTTTCTGTCAGAGGCCAGAAAATGTTTTGAGGCAGTAACTGATGCTATTGCCCTGCTCACAACCTCAATAAAAAGCTCTAGTCTTACTTGCAGACTTAAGTTTAGGCAATTTACAGTTTTCCACAGTTGAGCATCAGAGCTGCAAACCCATTCTGTAAATGACTGACTAGTACCTATTAAAAGCTTTAAACTTGGCATATCACAATGGAAACAGAATGCCGATTTAATTTTTCAAATCAGAGGTTTTTTCTTCTTTTTCTATGATTATCAAAACAGCAAGAATGATTTTAGACTATTTCTAGCTTTGGAAGAATAAACACTTTATTGGCTTCCTTCATAAGTAATCTGAGTGCTGCCATTTAAAAAATAATAAAAATCTATGCATTTCTTAAACTACTGGAAAACACTACAGTTCGGTAAGAATTTTGCAACTGTCTTTCATGCCAGTGTGTCTTTGCAAAGCAGTGGTTGTTGGAAGAAGCATTTTAGTAGTGGTGAGGGAGGTATGTATGAAGTATGTTGCTAGACATTAAATTGTCACGTCTGCTTCTAGGTATTGCTAATGGAGGAAGTGAATGCAAAGTAATGAAGTGATATAAAAAAGCAACCCCTCTGCAACCCTAATTACGCATTCTGGGCACACCACTTAGACCTCATTGGGAGAATTAGCATTGAGAGTGATTGTAAAGTACTGTGAAGTTCAGTAGTTCCTTTTCTGTTATGCTTGCATTGTTTTTACCTGAGAAAAAGATTAATTTTTCTGTCCCCAAATTAAATGTTGTGGATTCTCAGAAAGTTTGCTTTATTTTCAGAGAAGCTTGATCATAATGTATTACTCATTTGATACAAAAAATCTAAACTTTCTAATTTTATAAGTACTATTCAAAGCTGTATTGGCGAGATTTGTAGATTACAGCTACACTCTGCTTCTTGTCTTAGTGGTAAACTGGCTTGACCTAATTAGCAAAGCTAAATAAGCAGCACAAAATCAGACAATGATTCATAAATTATAGAGCTTGCATGTAAAACAGTCAGCTACTCATTCCAAATGCAGAAGCAAGAGCCTTGGTGGTTTTCTTCTTCACACTCAACTACATGTGATAAAACTTAATTTCAAGTTTCTTTTTGGTTGCCTGTGAAAGCACAGATTTTTCTACTTTAATCTGTGTGAGGAGACAGTTTGCATCTGAAAAGTAGAACTTTCTGCAATTGAAATTGCATTTTACAGCCAAAATCCAGTACTACTCACTTTAAAATCCTTACCCTTCCCTCAAGTCAGCTTGAAATCAAATAGCTGTATTACCTTGAAGACTAAGTGCTCAAAAAGGAAATGATAGTTAAGTGACTGGTTTATATTACATCAGACAAAGTTATTTTGGGTCCTCACTCCATTTTCATATGATGATTTACTGAATTTTAGTCTGTTTGTTTGGAAACTGTTGGTTTGGGTTTTAGGGTTTTTTTTCAATATAGGAATCAAGAAAAACAATATACTTTGCCTCATCTTCAGTTATGAACCAGTTTTGGGGTTTCAATTGGATCTCAGGAGATAGAGAAACTCAGACAAACCATACTAGAGCAAATGGGGTGAAAAGCAGGTACAGTAAGCTAATGACAAAAAGGAAAAACAAAATGTGGAACACATTTGTCATCCTCAATAAGCAGTGAGGACAGGAGGAGTTTGGGAAAAGAAAGGGCCCTTGTTACTGTTGATAGCTGGAAGCTTCCTACTTATGTGAAAATAGAAGCCTAATCCAAGATAAAACTGAATTTTCTCAAACCCAGCCAAAGATCCCTCTGCAGAGGATCAGTTTTTCCTCTTCAGATGATGCTGCCATCTGGGATTTACTTCTCTGTACATTTGTGCTTTCCTAGGCATATGAACTCCTGAGACTGTTAGTGAAGCACCTGGCTTAGACTTGGGAAGTAGTGCCCCTTTCTTTCCATCACCACATGGAGCCAGTTATGCAGAACTTCCTTTCTTTACTTCTTGAGCTTGTACTCTGAGTTGTGTTTCTTACTGCAGTTGCCATATATCACGTTGTATTTTTTTTCTCTTCAGGCACTTATGGATCTGTGCAGCAAATCTCCCTGTAAGAATAAAGGCACGTGTGTCCAACATGGAGCCCACACTCGATGTGTCTGTCCGTCTGGCTGGACTGGTGCTTACTGTGATGTGCCAAATGTCTCCTGTCAAGTAGCAGCTTCACAAAGGGGTAAATAAGCATTATCTGTGCTTTAGCTGAAAACATTCCCCATGCATCATTAATCTCCACCTCCTTTCCCCATACACCTGTGAAGACAGCATGCATTGGAAGTCCCAGAGAGCTTTGTCTCTAGGTGGTCAATCATGATCGCTTCTAAGCTAAAAAGCTCTCTGCACAGTTATATTTGGGAACTGAGTCTTTCCTGATTGTTCCTGATATAAGAATTCTACCATAAAAATATTAGAAAAGGAGAATTAAAAATTTTATGAAGTCTCAGAGTTTCAGTAATACTGTTTTACATAGACTGCCTTTTTGGATAATACATCAGCTATCTATACCTTTCTGCTAAATCCCATGCAGGGCAGGTTTAAGACATGTTGTCCTTGTACAAGAAGCACATCTCAAAACTCACTATCAGTGTTAAAATAATACAGCAATACAAATACTTCATGCCAGTGTTGATGCTGATGATCCAAAGGGGTCAGAGCAGTGACTTCACTTGGAAGTCAGTTGTGGTTCTGACCCACTGTAATTTCAAGAGTAGCTCTCCAATTTTTGAGTTTCAACTTTTCAATTTGTTGGGTCTAACCATATTAATTCCTGGCTGGGCTACCAACACTGGCAGCAAGTGTTTTTTACATGGCTGCTCACTTGATTTACCTTTGTTTCAGGAGTCTCAGTGGACCAGTTGTGCCAGCACTCTGGTCACTGCCTCAATGTGGGAAACACACACCACTGTCAGTGCCAGGTGGGTTACACTGGCAGTTACTGTGAGGTGCAGCTGAATGAATGTGACTCCAGCCCCTGCCAGAATGGTGCTACCTGCCGGGATCACCTGGGTGGATACCAGTGTGAGGTAATGCATGGTGTTTTTGTAGGCAGAGGTCTAAATGTTTAAGAGCATTGTAATGCAAAGGAATCAAAAGAAATCAGAAACACATGCAAGTGGTAGAATAGCTTCAAAGAGGGGATAAAAGCAACCTGCACCTGGAAAGAATTTTTAATTTAGCTGTGGCCAAAGCAGTGTTCCTGAGAGGCTTTTAAAATGGAATTAGAGGTGTGATCATAAGCAGGTGTGGTTGATGGGCATTTGAACTCCTGGCCTGTTTGGAGATGGAGCTCTTATCTTGAAAGATTTTTTTGCCTGAGGTGTGATTTATATTAAAATATATGTATAATGCAGTAAAGGAATGTTGTGTTCTCCCTACTGGGTGGGCAAAGTATCCCTTATCTCTCAGGGCAGGAGGTGCCTTCCACTGCTGTTTCCTACAGTTGATGCAGAGAGACCGTGATGTAGACCGTGAGATCATGGTATATCAACATTTCTAAGCTTTTCAGAATGGTAGAACACCTTGGAAGCTCATGCCCAGAAGTAAAAAATGAGTTTTATGTAAACCTTAAGTCAAAACTACTAAGCTAGTCTCAGTGCTAGAGTGTGTCAGGATTTGATCACTATATTTTGCAGGAATAAAATCACTCGAATTCAATCATGCAGTGTACTGTTTATTAGTCACGTGGTCAAGTTGTGTGCTTAAGCTGGCTGGCTTTGCAGCCCTTGAAATCACTTGCAGTTGTATAGCTACAAAGGCAGTCATAATCTGTCCCACTGAGGGCTTGTTTTGTCTGTGTCAGCCTTTCAAAGATGTCTACTAGTGTATCTGTTAGAAGGTTATTCACACTTATTTTTATACTGGCAGTGTGTGCCTGGATACCAGGGTGTCAACTGTGAATATGAAGTGGATGAGTGCCAGTTTCAGCCCTGCCAGAATGGAGGAACATGTATAGACCTCATCAATCACTTCAAGTGCTCCTGTCCACCAGGAACTCGGGGTATGAAGTTCAGCAATTAAGTGAATGCTATAAAAGTGAATTTTCCTTTCTGACTACTGGTTTCATAAGGCAGAGTCTAAAGGGAATGCATTATTTTCTTTGAAGAATGTTCCCAAAGTGCACTGAATCCCTTGAGATCTATATTTTCCCTTTAAAAATAAATGCAGCAGGGTTTTTTTGTCCTTTTTTTTTTTTTTTTTTTTTTTTAAGGAATAGGCCATGACAGCATCCTTTGAGAACGTATGATCCATCTTTGCAATGGGGATGGATGAGATTACCATTAAGGTTTCTCCCAACCCTGTCTGTTTTGATGTAGTAAATTCAAGGTTTCTTTTTGGCTGAGATGCTATGAAATATACAGAAAACTCGCTTAGTTCTTATGCGAAGTTCACTGTATTTCCAGTGTCCTTTACTTGTTTAAATTTTCATCTTGTATTGCACTCTGTCCTGGAGTCTTTTGTACAAAGACTGCCCCCCATGGTAGGGGTTGGAACTAGATGATCTTTAAGGTCTCTTCCAACCCAAACCATTCTATGATTCTATCAAAGTTCAGTGCCTGTAAGCTAGCTTAAACTTTTTTGGCAAATTCAAGCTTATATTAAAGCTTTTTTTTAAAAGAACCCAACAAACTAAACCAACAAAACCCCAGCACAGTTACATGATGGTGGTTTTCAGTAACTATGATTCTGCAGCCTGTTTGAGGTCTTGTCTCCTGAAACCTAACCTTTCACTCCCTGTTACTTCTCACCTGATGGCCCTGACTTCTCCCTTTTGAGATACTCAGGATTGTGCATTTTTAACCCCTCAGTGAATGTTTTCTCACTTTTTCTCTTAAGTTTATTTCTCAGGTCAGCTAAAACTTTTACATTCCTCTGAACTTATATTTTCTTTCTGAAGTGTGTCATCTCAGTGTAGGCAAAATCTCCAGATCTGTGTCAGATAGAACTAAATTCTTTGTTCATAAAGTAAATTTAAGTAAAATTATAAGTGATCTAATATATCTGCCTCCTGTCCATGCATATTACCAGTTCATTCACTTCAGTGTGGCTGTCTGCTATGCTGTGAAATGGGTTGTGTCTGAATATAGGTGGTGCTGACTTTGAGGATCAAGTCAACACTTCTTTGTTATCCTTCTGTTGCCTTTTTTACTTTCTGAGAAGGAAGAAAACACAGTTCACTGAAGGGAGTATGTCAGCTAGTCCTATTGTAAGTATTGTTTCTCTTCCTTTTACACTGGATTGCTGACTCTGCCAGCATGCCCAGTAATGGGACTCATTCTATCTCTGTCCATGGTGGCAATTTTCGTTAGCTTCAATGGGAGCTGTTTGAATAAGAGATACAAGACTTAGATAGGTATTTGAGCCTGCAACTTATGTGGACAGTGCTTTGCTCGCTAGAGATAATTCTTCAAGCACAGTATTTATTTCACCTCTGTTATCACTGTTGTCCAAAAAAAAAAAAAAAATTGCTGCATGACAGCAGTTATTCCTTACCCCAGAGTCAAACCATGTGAGCAAAGGGCAGCAGAGCTCTGACAGCAGAACTGTGACTTTCAATATGCAAGGTCTCCTTGATTACAGCGCTGCAACTCCCAAAGTTACCTCTGCTTCAGCACTCACATAAAGCACAAATTTTTAAGGTTCACACAAAATCACTCAAAATGATTTTTTGATGATAAGTGTATAAGTAGTGATAACTCTAGAAGTGTTACTGTTATCTATAAGCCAAAAAGGTTTGCTTTGTTTCAGAATGTAATAAGTCTGGGAGGTAATTTACATGTGAAGGATGTTTCCACGCTACAGAGTATGACTCTGAATGGTGACAGGGCTATTCATGTGCTTATAATTAAGCACAGACCAGAGCACTGTGCTGGTTAAGGACTGGTGTGTCTTTATGTACTTTTTAGTGAGCTTTAAATGAGACCATAACTAAACATGCTGGTTTCTAGTCTTAATCCCCAAATCAATTGCGAACACCTTCGGAGTTTATGAATCATTTGTGCAATTTCATTGTTTTTCAGTAAGGGTTCATTTGTGGAGAGGAGACAGCACAGGATATTTTCTTCCCAGAAGCTGCTGAAGAAGGAGCTTGGTCTTACAAGGTTAACATGTCTCTGGGAAGCAGCACTCTACATCATCAGATCCGGATAAACACAAACCATAGCAGTGTCTGACCTCTGTGGATCTCTTCCTTTGTTGAGCAGGCTAAATGCCTATGGGCTTTCTAGTTTCAATATATAACATACTCCCTATTAGGCTGTTGCCGAAAGCCAAATAAATTGCAGAGTGCCCATTTCAGAGGTTTGACTTTGTCTATTCTGCAGCAACATGTCACCAGCTGGGACTTAGCAACCTGCAGAGAAGAACCATAGTCATTAGTTTTATGTCTGACAAATATTGTGCTGCACTCAAAAGCTTAATCATAACTTCAAATCTGTGAAGCAGCCTTCCTAACTGGGAATACCATGTGAGTAGCTGGTGATGTCAAATGGATCCTCCAGCAGTCTTGAACACTCTGTGATATGGAGGACATACCCTGATGCTGGAGATGCTTAGATGTTAAGCAGAGATGCTGTCTTGTAGTCCTGCAGAACAGCCAGTCAAAATCCTATGCACATGATCTATATGCCATTTGCAGTTTAAGGGTTTGGGCTTCTAAAGTTTATATACTTTGCAGATTGCTTGTGCCATAGTCTTCAAAAACTGTTAGCTTTTAAGACAAGCAGATGGCTTTAACAAAACATATTTGCTGGCACCTGAAACAGGTGGATCT